>PVIU01008810.1:0-80423 GCA_004026605.1 Ondatra zibethicus
ACAATCCCAGCACTTAGGAGGTAAATACAGGAGGCTCAGAAGTTCAAGGCCAGCTTCAGCTACTGTAAATTCAAAGCTAGCTGAAGCTACGTAAGACCCTATTTCAATACCCCATTTTAAGCAACAACAACAAAAAAGTAATCAGCAACAACAACAATTCACCTTTATAACCTATCTAAAAATCTGTGAGTTGGCTATGACGAAATTCCTGTTCTTTAATGCTTTGTTCCACTTTGTCTCTGTGTGTGTGTTATATAATATGCATGTAGGTGTATATACATATGTTTTATATTATAAACATATGCATATAGTTACTTTTTCCTTTGCTATGACAAAAATACTTGACAAAAACAAGTTATTTGGGCTTACAGTTTAAGAGTACAGTCCATCCTAGTGGGGCAGGCTTGGTGGCAGGAGTGGCTCAGGCTCAGCTACGGAAGCTGGAGCATGAAGGAGCCAGCTGTATTGTATCCACAGCCTGGAAGCAGAGAGAGCTGAAGACTGAAGCTGCATTCACTGTCTCTTCCTGGTTTAGTCCAGGATCCCACACCATGGGATGACGCTGCCCACTTTTAGGATAGGTCTTCCTTCTTCAGTGAAGTTTTTCTGGTCAATCCCTCATAGACACAGTGGTTTGTTTCCTAATACCATAATTCTAAATACCATAAAATTGATAATCAAGAGTGAACACTATAATGCATATGTGTATTTTTTTCCTAAGATATTGGACTTTATGTGTATCATGGCCATTTATCCATAACTTTTGTGTGAAAACTTAGGATAGTCTCTAAATTGAAAGAAGAAAAAAAGGCAGTGTCACGTTGGTAAGGGTGTGCATTTTAGTACTGTAATAAGCTGCAGCCACCTTTGGACATTCTAGATGCTTGCACTCCTGCACCAGTGGCACCGGTACATTTAGTTCATGTTGCTTTTCTCTTGACTGTTTTCCCCTTTGCCCCCGAAGCTAATCCTAAGACTTTGTTTGTATAAGCCCTCCTAGATTCATTCTCTGCCCTATTCTCCTGCTTCAACTGTTAAACTTACATGTATGAAAGAATTCAAGTATATACAAGCAAGTGCATTCAGCAGTCAAGGAGAGTGAGGTGAACACTCACCAATTTGCTTGCTCTCACCTCTTTCTCAGAAAAGTGTCACAACAGAGTTCCCTTCTATTGATCAAAATTTATCAATCGATGTTAACTTTCTTAATCTGGGAGTTAATAACAGAAATATCGCCTCACTTTTCAGCACAAAATGTTATAGACCAAAACCACGAAGAGACCACAGGCTCAATTTAAATTGGAATGAACTGGACTTTGATTTTTAAGTTACAGCTGTCCTCGGTTCCCATGATTGGATTTGGAACTGATGCCCAGCTATGAGGGGATGCGGGATTTTAAAGGCAGGCCACAGTTACTCCATTCCCATGGAATCCTGAAGCTGCTTGCGGAGCTGCCTTGCTTGCCCCTGCGCACAGCGGTAAGTGGAGTTTTCAGAAAACAGAGCAGGTAGTTAATCATTTCATACTGGTTTTACAATCCTGGGGAGGGGGCAAGGAGTCAGAGTTGCTGAGAGATTGTCTTTTAGGAATTTAGAATGGGTGCCTAGCACAAAATGGAGTTTTCTGTTGCCATCACAATATATAATATTTCAATAAAGAATGATCGCAATGGGGAAGCTGATTTATGAGTTTGCCTTTGACATCTCCTGTTCTTGGCTAGAAATAATCTGAAGGGTACTAGCCCACTAGAGCATGTGGCTCTGGCAGGCCTTGCTCTTTTCTCCCATTCCTTCTGCCTTGCTAAAAAACCATTAGATTGCATTCCTAAAGCCAGTCACCAAGTTCTATTCCCTAGTTGGCCACTTCCTCCTCCTGAGGTCCTACCAAGGTCCAGCTATCCAAGTATGGAAGTCCAGCAATCAAAAGATCTCTTTGACTTATCTCATTAGCATGTCCAATTAAAATTAAACACCTCATCCTAACACGGAGTTTCACCTTGTACCTTTATAAACTGCCATTTTCCTATGTGCCACGTCTGTCTCCCCTCTATCCAGAGCAGTCCTCTGCCCTCCAGGACACACACTCCTGCTCCTCTCCCTTGCTCCCTTTCCCTTCTCCCGCATCCTTTATCTCCTGTCATCCTTTGTCCCTTAACCCCCGCCCTCTGTGCCTCTGGAGCAAATAAATCTCCTTTGTGCTGAGAACTTGACCTGGGGAGTCCTGAGTTGATATTTTCTTTCATTTTCTTCACTGTCCAATTAGTGCTTAGTCTTATTATTGGCCTCATAACTCTAATAAGGAAAAAGATTGCATTTTTGAGGCAAGGCTGGTTATGGGTTTGGTACCCAAGGTGGAATATGACTTGAGCATTGGAAAACCACCTCTTGGAAATAAGAACATTTTGGTCATTACTTCAGAGTGTCCAGAAGAGTTACTTTTTTGTTTCTGGCATTAACTGTATATAAGGAAGGACACTTTCATGTGAAGACCCCAAAAGGAACTGGCAGATTGAGAGAGGCTTCTGTCATGAGAGACTTTCTCCACAACCAATAGCTGATTGCTTCTGGAAGATAGAAGTCACTGCTGTAATCCTGGGGGTCCTAATACTGTTCTGGAAGCCAGTGACCCTATGAGAGAAGACCTTTGTGGAATTTTTCTGGCACCAGAATCTGGGCTTGATAATGTATAGGTCCTGTTAGCATGTTTATTTGCATATCCTGTGTGGGAGTTTGAATATAATTGGCCTTCATAATCTCATAGGGAATGGCACAACTAGGTGGTGTGGCTTTGTTGGAGGAAGTGTGTCGCTGTGGGGGTGGGCTATGCTCAAGCTACTCCCAGTGAGACAGATCACTTCCTGTTGCCTGCAGATCAAAATGTATTAACTCTCAGCTCCTGCTCCAGTACCATGTCTGCCTGCATGCTGCCATGTTCCACCATGATGATAATGGACCAGACCTCTGAAAAGGTAAGACACCCAATTATATGCTTTCCTTTATAAGAGTTGCCATGGTCATATTGTCTTTTTACAGCAGTAGAAACCCTAACCAAGACATCTTGTCTATGTTTTCATTTGTCCCAGAAAAACACTCTTGATCATTTCCTCCTTTATACTCTTGACAGGAGGTTCTCCGTGCCAGGGCTCTTCCTCTTGATTCCTTTCTGATTTAAGGAGTAGTGGATATCTGCCAGTTAAGAGCCCTTAATAGAATTAAAACCTGGTAGGTATCTGCTTGCATTAGCTAAATAAGCAATTCTGGGCTGTATAAGAAAGCTAGCTGAGCATGAACCATAGCTAGGCTGGAAGCAGCAAATGCTGGGATTGCCAGTGTGTGTCAGCATGCCCACCCAGTTTTAAGGTGGCCCTGTGGACTGAATGCAGGGCTTTGTGCATGCTGGGCAAGTACTTGTTGCTTGACAGTTTCCTCTGGGATTAAAACATTCCATCCTACAGGGAGGCTCCTTAGACAGGAAGGTAAAAAACTCAGAAGAGCTTCAGAAAGTCCCTGAAACTGACCAGATTCACTAGGTCGCTCCCTGTCAGAGTAAACAGTGAAAACAGAGAGACTCTCTCAGGGGAATGGAGCCCAGCAGCAAAAAATGATTCAAACAAGGTGACCTAGTTTGGGTTTCTAGTGCGACAAAACACCATGACCAAAAGGCAAGTTGGGGAGGAAAACGTTTATTTGGCTTACACTTCTAGATCATAGTCGATCATTAGAAAAAGTCAGAACAGGAATTCAAGCAGGGCTGGAACCTGGAGGCAGGAGCTGATGCAGAGGCCATGGAAGGAAACTGCTTACTGGCTTACTTCCCATAGTTTGCTCAGTCTGCTTTCTTGTAGAACCCAGTACTTCCAGCCCAGGGGTGGCACCACCCACAATGAGCTGGGCCCTGCCCCTTTGGTCACTAATCAAGAAAATGCTTACAGCTGGATCTATCTCATAGAGGCATTTCCTCGGCTGTAATGACTCTAGCCCATGTCCAGTTGACACCCCAAACCAGCCAGTACACAAGTCAAGCTGCAAAGAAGACCCTTGAGATCAAAACACCCGCTTGCTGGAAGAAACAACCTAAATGGAAGAGGTTTAGAACAACTGAGTCCCTTGAAAAGGGCACTCTCTAACCCGTTGAGCTTCCTGTAGGTTGTACAGTGTGATCCAGGTTCCCAGCTTTGGTGAGTCGTTCCCCATGCTGGTGGACTTCGGTGATGCAACTGTCTTTGAGTCATTTCTGCTCCTGTAAGTAACCCCTCCCCCATATTCCCGTAAGTAACACCGAGAGTTGGTCTGTTGTGGATTCCCTATCTGGCATGACTAGACATGCGTATTACATCTCCTCAGGGAAAGTTTTGTCACACAAGAGGATTCTTCCAACAGAGTTACACTCCCAGCCTTTCTCCATCATGAGAGGAACACTGTGACCAGCATCCTCACCCTCACCATTACAGCTAGAGATGCTCTTGCTGCCATCACTTTCTCTCCATGAAGCTTGGAGCCTAAGGGCACCTTCCGTGCTTTAACTCCCTCAGTCAGGTGAGGTGCAGCAATGGGAAGAACATCTAGTAGGGAGGGCACCCCTTGCATCATCTTCCTTCCTTTTCCTTGAAGACTCCTCCTTACACAGGCCCCTGACCCGCCCATCACCTTTCAGTTTTCAGTCTTCAGTTTCAAAGGAAGACTCTCTCTGACTTTAAAGTCAGATTCAATCCTTGTTGCCCTGTCCTCAATCCTCAATAGCTTGTCGGTACAGTAGTTGTCAAATCTGACATGTGCAGCTGTTGCCATAATGAAACTTACATTAGTAATGTCCTCATGGGTGTCTTCATTTGCATGAAGACAAGAACCCTCTCTCTCTCTCTCTCTCTCTCTCTCTCCCTCTTTCTCTCTCTCTGTTAAATGTAGAAACCAAATTTTTGAACAGCCAAATTATTGGATTTGGTTGGCTGGAAGTTAGCATGGGAGAGCTTCTTGTTCTCTGCACAGAGGACCCTGTCACATCTAAATTAATTGTTTAAGAATATTTGGGGGCAAATCCCTCAGTTTCACTTTTATCACTTCCAGTAATTTAGCAGTTCAGTGTAAAACTCCCCTGTGCCTCTTCCTGTCACTTCTGTTTAAGCTTACCTCATGGTCCTAATAACTGTAATAGGGAAGAGGGTGTGATTTGGTCTCCTACCACTGCGCTCCTTTACCTCATCATCCTGAACCTTCTCATATGACATAGGGCATGAGGTGAGGACCAGATCATTTTTAGTTGTCTGACTGTGGATGGTGTGGATGGTCTCAGTCCCTCGGCACAGTGCTGTTCCACTGTGGCTGCTCCCTGAGGCAGACATATACTATTTGCTCATCCACAGGGTGTCTGTGATAAAGGAGCAGAAACACAGCTCCCCGCAGTGATCCTCAACACCTATGGAGTTCCCTTCATCTTTTAGGAACTTTGATTTAGGTCAGACTAGGACTTGGGGCTTGAATGCATAAAAGAATTTCAGATCTAACTAGTATGAAGCACAATTGGATATTTTTCTTAGAGATATTTTAATAGGAAAACACTCAAGAAGAGAACAAAAGCTCACCCAAGAGCAGGGATGTGGACTCCTCAAAGAACAGCTGTTGAAAGTAAGACATTCGCAAATGCAGTTATGGGCTCTTCAAAGGGAAAACAGTTAATTGTCTTAGCCTTGACCATCATCTTGGTGGCTCTCCAGCTATAGCATTAAAGGTTGCTAAGAAATCTTTTCCTCGCTCATTCTCTCTCTCAATTTTTAGTTATTGTTTTTCGAGTTTCTCTCTGTAGCTGCCATGAATGTTCTGGCACTCACTTTGTAGACCAGGCTGGTCTTGAGCTCACAGAGATCCTCCTGCCACTGCCTCCCAAGTTCTGGATCAAAGGCGTGTGCCACCACACCTGGCTCTCTCTCTCTTTTTAGTAAGTGAGATTATAGGGTGGCCTGGATGGGCCTTGGATGGGATTGTAACTGGATAAAGCAAAACCTGGAGGCACTAGAGTTGTACAAGGGGTTCAGAACATTCCCTTTCTTATAGATGGGGCTTCTGTTGAGATTCCTGGAATGTAGGGTTTTGGAAATCTGGACAGCGAGAATGTCCTCAAGTAATTTGTTAATTGTGTTGGGATTCTTGCTTCTCTGCCAGCAAGAGTCTTCAACCTAATTCCTGAGTGAGGTGCTCCTCTCTCCTCATGTCATAGTTCTCTCTGGCTTTTTAATCCAGCCTCAGTGAGCACAGGCAAGAGCACTGAAAGAGTAATGGGATGGGAAACTTTCCACTGAAAAATGGAAGTTCTTCTCTGTCTTAGCCTTGTCTGGTCTTCCTTTATTCAGCCCCCACTGATATTATACTCTGTTTTACACTGCTGGTATCTGTCCACCTTGTGGTAAAGGGGGCAAGACAATCAAAGACTGGCTATCAGGAAGTGAGGCCTTAGTATCCCTTTCATTGGTATTCTTGGAGGCTCAGCTCTTGGGAGTGCCTTTCATTTGGCATTGGGAAGGGTGGGATGAAGTCATGAAGCTCTCTGATTCCAAGAAATAATTTCAGCCCCAAGAATTCCCTTCTTTCTCTAGCCCTCTGTTTATATTGAGTGGGAGTGAAGAGTGATGTCATAGGAGAACCAGTTCAACCACCCCTTTGTAGGTCCAAGAGCTGACCCTGCCCGCATTAATTAGCAACTCTCCTTAGAATGTGAAGTCTCTTGGTTCTGGTCCCAGAGAAGCAGCATTAAGAGCAAACACCAGCTAAGAGAACCAACCACCGTGCTTTATGTGTTGTCTGTGCCTTAGGGAGCCTCAGCTCAAGCTGGGCTCCAGGTCTCAAAGATCATCAGTCAGAAAGGCACTTGTTAAAAATACCTCATTTCCTATTTCACTCAGGGAGGAAAGAAACCAACCAAGGCAGTACTAGCAGGCGCTGTATATGCCTAAGTGAGCATCTTGTGAGATTATGTTATGAATGCTAAATCCTGGAGTCTCCCTCAGAATTACTGATTCATGTTGGGAGAACAGAGGTCCTTGTGCTTGCAGATAAGTCTAGGGAAACCAGCAATATTAAACGCACAGAGCTGTCTCTTCAAAGAAGAGATGTTATAGCTTGTTTTCTGTCCAGAAGGCTGGGAATGGAGGTGGTTAATAGTCTAGGGTCTATGTACAATCTGTAGGGCCAAGCCACATTGGCTCCCCGAGGCTTCCGTAAGCAGGACCAGAGGTAGTTAATAGTCTAGGTGACTTTTGTGCTATCTGTATGGCTAGAGATTCCCGCAGAGGTGTCCTCTGCTCTACCTGCATGACCAAGAATACACCAAATCCTCCCCCGAATCCCTAAGACAACACATGAAGTCTACCTATAGAACCCATCTCCATGTAAGCAGTGACACGAACTTTGTAGAGAGTTTTGATGTAATTATCCCTTAATATGCACATGGGATTGCCATACACCAGAAACTTTCTTTTCCCAAATTGTACTCTACTTAATTATGTCCACAATAAACTGCCTAATGTCCAACTCTAGAATTTTGAACCAACACGGGCTACTGAGTTGTGTTGAATTGGACTTCCTTCTTGCCTCACGCAAACTGTTACTCTGTCAGCTCTGGTATTTACAGAGACCCCTGCAAATCCCGAGTCTGCATTGTCAGCATGATTAGCAAGTGATCTCTCAGTGAGATCAGTTTGAGAAGCATGGGTCCAACCCCAAGATTTTACATTATTTGTATGAGCTTGTCACAATGGAGCCACCAGAGGGCAGCATTACAGAGCTTATTGGAACCTGGTGAGGGACTTCAGTTTGGTGAGGTTTCTTGGTAAAGATTTTGGGCAAATGCTGGTCTATCCTCTTTGCACTTAGGTCAGCTGCGAGAGTTCACTACTGAGTGGCTTGAGGGTTGGTCACCTTGCAGTACTGAGAATTGTACCCAGGGCTTCCCGTCTACTGCGTGTGAGTGCTCCACCACTGAGTTATCCCTCCAGCCCAATCTACTAATTGTTTCTTACTTTTTTAATTTAAAAATTTTAAAATTTATGTGCTAGCCTCAGTTCACCTCCCTTCTCTCCTCCCACCCCTTCCTCTCCATTTCCACCCCTCCCATCCATTTCTCCAAGGAGGTAAGGCCTTCCGTGGGGAGTTAACAAAATCTGGTATACTAAGCCAAGGCAGGACCAACCCCCTCCTCCTGTATCAAGGTTGAGCAAGGTATCCCACCAGAGGGAGTGGGCTCCAAAAAGCCAGTTCATACACCTAGGATAAGTTCTAGTCCCACTGCCAGTTCCCCCAACCCCCGCCAAGAGATCAAGCCACATATATCTGTCTCCCACATTTAGGGGGCTTAGTTTGGTCCCGTGCAGGCTCTCCAGCTGTCAGTCCAGAGTTCATGAGCTCCCATTAGCTCGGGTCAGCTGTTTCTGTGGTTTTCCCAGTCATGATCTTGACTCCCGTTGTTTGTATGATCCCTCCTCCCTCTCTTCAATTTCAGGTTCCAGGAGCTCAGCCCAGTGCTTGGCTGTGGATTACTGCATCTGCTTTCATCAGTTGCTAGATGTGAGTTCTATGATGACAACTAGGTTGTCGCTAATCTGCTTATAGGGGGAGGGCCAGTTCAGGTACCCTCTCTACTATTGCTAGGGAGTCTTAGCTGGTGCCATTCTTGTGGATTCCTAGGAATTTCCCTGGCATCTGGTTTCTCCCTAACCCCATAATGGCTCCCTCTATCAAGATATCTCTTTCATTGCTCCTGCTCTCTGTCCTTCCCCAAACTCAGCCATCTTGAGCCCTCGTGTCCCATTCCTTATCCCCTCACTTCTACTCCCCTTCCCAGTTTGCCCAGGGGATCTTAATTATTTCCCTTTCCCAGAGCCCTCCATTTATTTCCTTCTTAGGGCCCTCCATTTTACCTGGCTTCTCTGGGGTTGTGGATTTGTTTTTTAAAGATTGATTTATTTATTATGTATACAATGTTTGCCTGCATGTGTGCCTGCATGCCAGAAGAGGGCACCCAGTCTCATTACAGTTAGTTGTGAGCCACTGTGTGGTGGCTGGGAATTGAACTCAGGGCTTCTGGAAGAACAGCCAGTGCTCTTAACCTCAGAGCCATCTCTCCATCCCCCTAATCTACTAAGTGTTTTGTTTTGTCTTTCCGATAACCTTGGAGTTTATTTAAACTAAGAAAAGGGTCATAATGTTTTCATGCTATATATACTTGGTTCTTTAAATAACACTTGTGACAAAACAACAGAAAGATTTACGAACACTGCCCTTGGGGTCTGCAGAGATGGCTCAGTACTGAAGTGGTATAGGAGGGCCTTCTGTATTTCTGTTGCTTTCATCGGTTGAATAAAGAGACTGCCTTGGCCTTTTGATAGGACAGCCCTTAGGTGGGTGGAGTAGACAGAACGGAATTCTGGGATAGAGAAGGCAGAGTCAGGGAGAGCCGCCCGCCATGAAGCTGCCAGGTCAGACATGCTGAATCTTTCCTGGTAAGCCACAACTCATGGTGACACAGATTATTATAAATGGGTTAAATGAATATGTGAGAGTTAGCAAATAAGAGGCTAGAGCTAATGGGCCAGGCAGTATTTCAATGAGTACAATTTCTGTGTAATTATTTTGGGTATAAGCTAGCTGGGCACCAGGAACGCGACCTGTTCCTCATTACTACAGATTGGTGCCCGGCGGGATGCAGCCCACTCCTCTTACTACACTGAAGAGCACTTGCTGCTGTTGCAGGGGACCCAGGCTTAATTTTGCAGAATTCACATGGTGGTTCTTAGCTATCTCTAACTTATAACTTCAGTCCTAGGGATCTGACAACCTTTTCCGACCTCTGAGGGCACCAGACATGCATGTGTTGCAATAGACACAGACAAAGCATTCATACATATAAAATTTTTAATTATTTAAATGTTGCACTTTAATGTAGCATTTTTTAAAGATCCAGACAAAACATCAATACTTTGAGTTGTACATAATTAAAGAAGTACCTCATTTTTCAAAATACTGTTATAGCCAATACATAGAGGAATGCCTTTATGTTACCCCAGGAATACAGTTCCTGAAAAAGAGTCACACTGGAATGACTCATTTTTTAAAAAACCGCTGAGTAAGAAAAGTACCATTGAACTTCCATGTTGATTTTATACAGCTTCTATGAATTGCCTTGACTTAAATCCAAGAGCAAAGTTAAGATGTCCCTCCTCTGTTTTTGGAAAACAGCTGCATGGTAAACTCAGATGACTCTTCCCCCTGGATTTCACCTGGGACTGACCTTTTAGATGTTTTATTTAGAATAGGGCAGGTTCTGAACTTTCATATGGTATCATCAATGTTAGTATCTTACATCTCAGGAAGATCCTCATTCTTTATAGCAACAAGCATAGGCTAGAGTCCCTGCTAAGCCAGCTTCAGATCCCTCCAGGTTATTTTGTGCATCAGTTTGTATAGCAGTCTCATTTATGTTGGTCTCCAGCACTATTCCCCCATCACTATTTCTACAAGAATGCCATGAACCTTGTCTACACGGAATACTCAATCCAGTTCACATACATTTTTAAACATTTATCTAATGTATCTACTAATGCTCAAGTTAGATCAAAGATGCCAAGTATGCTTGTTGAGGAATCCACACAGAAGACAAAGTGTTGCATAAAGCCTATAAATCAGTTTGTTGTCAGATCTTCTAATGAATAATCTTAGTTGTAGGAAATTATGAATGTTTCTATTTCCCTTAGACACGAAGTGGAAAGCCTCGCTGAGGGTTGGCTGCTGTGTCTCCACAGTAGGGCTGATAAAACTGGAGAGCTTCAGCTTCCTGTGGTTGTTGAAGACTGGGATGGCTTTGATTATGGCTGGGACAGGCTGGTCTGGTAAGCACTGCCTCTAGGGTAGGCACAGAATGCAGGTTTGGAGCAGGTCCCCCTTGAGCCTTACATCTAGACTTTATTGATGCTGCTTTCCCAGCCATACCCCTTCCCCGAGTAGTTTTTGGTCATACAGACACACAAGAGGCTAGAAACACATGAGACCGAGGCTTGGTCTTTGCCCTGAAACTTCTAAAGAAGTCTTAACACTGGTTGTTGTAGGATAATCTTTTTGTACTCTGTGAAGATGTGTTTTTACCAAGGTGCCTTCTGATTGGTTGGTTTAGTAAAGAACTGAATGGTCAACAGCTAGGCAGGAGAGGATAGGAAGGATTTTCTGTGTTCTGAGAATCCAAGGATTTACAGACTACATCAGATGTCCAGGATGGAGGAGAGGTAAAAAAGTCACATGACAAAAAATAGATTACTAAAAGGTTTATTTAAGTTGTAAGAGATAGTTGGGGACAAGCCTAACCTAAAGATCAAGGTTTCATAAGTAATAAGAAGTTTCAATGTCATTATTTGTGAGCTGGTGGTCCCAAAAGAAAGTCAAATAACAACAGGTAGTAATTTCTATTCTACTTTCATCTCTGTTGCTGTGATAAAACACTCTGGCCCAAAGCAACTTAGGGGAGGAAAAGATTTATTTCATCTTACAGGTTATAGTCTATCGTTGAGGGCAGAGTGGAAACTCTAGGAAACTAGAGACAGAAACCACAGAGGAGCACCACTTGCTGGCTGGCTCACTCCAGCTCATGCTTAGATAGCTCTTTATACAGCCTAGTAAACCTGCCCTAGGAATAGTACTATCACAGCAGGCTGGGTCCTCATCCATCAACTGTCAGTAAAGACAGTCCCTCACAAACAAGTCCACAGGCCAGTCTGATAAGGAAAATTATGCAACTGAGGCTCATTTTTGGGTTTGTTGTTTTGTAGCCACTGAAAGAAGAGGTGGAGGAGACTGATCAAGGTGAGCAGAAGGTGGTCTATGGCAGGAAGTGTCCTGCAGGAAGACAGCATCCTTTAGTGACCTCTAAGCGCCAGGCCCATGAGGAGATTTAGAAGAGGGAACAGAAAGAATAAATCCTAGGAGTTATTAAACGGTGAGTCTGGCAACTTCTATCTGCTTGTTACGGAAGACCATGCTGAGGACACCAGGTCAGTTTGATGGTCTTACTGTATCTAATGACACAACTAATATTTGAATTGCTGCTCAACAGAGACAATCGTGTAAAGAGAACCAAGCACTCAGATTTTGGGAATATTATGTTTCTTTTGTTTATGTTGCATTTGTTTCACAATGTGAAGCTGTGATCCTTTGCCTGTTTAGAACACTCAATGGTCTAGTAAAGAACAGAACAGCCAATAGCAAGGCAGAAGAAAGGGTAGGTGGGGCTGGCAGGCAGAGACAATAAACAGAAGGAGAAATCTCAGGCTGGGGGGGGGGTCAGAGAAGTAGCCCTAGAGGAGGAGGCCATGAGGGACAAGCCACCCAGCTACACTGAAATCCACAGACTAAGAGTAAAGCTATAGAAGTAAGAGAACGGGGAAAACACAGAGGCCAAAAGGTAGATGGGATAAGTTAGAGAAAGCTGGAAAGAAATGGGCCAAGCTAAAGTCAGATGTTTATAACTAAGAGTAAGACTCCATGTGTGATTCATTTGGGAGCTGGTGGTCCCCCAAAAGAGCCCAAAGAGCTTAACATATTACTCTTTTGTTTGTTTGTTTGTTTGAGACAGGGTTTCTCTGTAGCTTTGGGGTCTGTCCTAGAGCTAGCTCTTGTAGACCAGGCTGGCCTCTAACTCACAGAGATCCACCTGCCGCTGTCTTCCGAGTGCTGGGATTAAAGGTGTGCACCACCATCACCTGGCAACATCATACTACTCTTACTACTACATTTAGGTTCCCCTGAAAGGCTTGGGCCAAGGCCTTGTGACAAATCTCATGCTCAGTTCTCAGGGAACAGGACTTACTTCTATTTACAGGATACCACTGCTGGAACTTGGTGGGAAGGAAGGAGCCTTGGAAGAACTGGAACCCCTGGCTTGGCGTGGATGTTAGAGGTAGCACAGCTGACCTTTCAGATATGCTTACACACAGGCACCAAGATCTCTGATTCTTCATCGGGTAGTTCCTATGTTGTCCAAAAGTAGTGCTTATGAAAAAATTGGAACTACTTTAAAATTCTGCTTCAGGATAGCAAATATTTATTTAAATAGAAATGAAAACATTTGCAGGAGGAGGCATATAGTTCCAGCAGTAGGGAACCTGCTTAGCATATACCAAGATCAAGTTCATCCTCACACAAAATAAAAATCAATTATCTCTAAAAAAAGAAAACAACAACAACAATCCCCCCCCCCCGAAAAACAGCATCTCATCCCCAGCTCTGTAGCAGAACACATGCTGTGGGCTCCCTTTCCTCTCTGATCCCATCTCTAAGTTCACAAAGAACTTCTTCAAACTTCCTTCCCCCCAACTCAAAAGGTCTGATGCTGAAGGTCTCCTACCCCGACCCTCCTGGCTTGATTTTACCTACTAAGTTTTTTTTTTTGCCCCAAACCCTGTCGCAGCGGAGCTACCCGTTGGGCCCATGGTGCAGTGACTTGGCAATTTCCTGGTTTTGCAATGCCCCCCAACCCTCAGCTTCAGGTTTGTGTTCCCAGCTCACTAGCTCAGGGTTCCTTGATATTCTGGTCAGCAAAAAAACTCTCTTAGTGTACAAAATTGATTTAATTGCTCTTAATTTGTCAAGCATATATTTCAGTATTTAATCAGGCACCAATGTGGAACAGAGTAGGACTGTTCACTCCTTCACTGGTCACTCCACTATGTGCCTGCAACCATGACACCTGCTGGCCAATAAAGATTATTACACCTACAACAATTTACTGAAATCTCTTAACAAAGGTAAATTCATTTGATTAATAAATAATTCAATAATTTGAACGTTATATAATGGCAGTCAAAAACACCACCCAAGGGTTTAATAACCTTTTTGCTTATACTATGGATGGTATCCTGCAAGGCTTAAATGGTTTTTCTGATGCACCCATTTATTTGATATTGGGATTTAGCTATGTTTTTCATATTATATCCTTAAAAATGGTTTGATAACAGAGCCAAGAATGAGGGATTTTAAGAAATGATACAGTCTTTATGGACTAATAATGAACAGCTAGCCAACACAGGATTTATACAATTGAAAATCAAAAGTTACCTGAAAAATATAATACCATTGAAAAGGATAACATTAATTTGACAGACAAAATTCAGTCTATGTCAAAGAGTGCTCAGAAATTATCTGAAAGAATTCATACTGTTGAATTTGACAATCAAAATCTGTTTAAAAAGTTATAATAGGTTAGCAGATAGTGTATCTCTCTAGGAAGGCACTCTGCATGCCATCCATATAATATCCAAGGATTAGAAGTTATCATTAGTGAAAAATTTTTATACCTTGGAATCATATATACAGATTGAGTATCAGAAGTTATTTGAGTTGATCAAATCATTAGAAATATTCATAGGTCAAGAGATTAGGCTTTACAAAAGACAGTGGTAAAAATATTTGAAACAATTGAGGAAATTATCAGAACTGATGAGCAGGGAGAGAAGGTACAAGGACAAGATTTAGCATTGCTAGTATGTGTCAGAGTCAGAGATAACTTATCAAGGGTTTTAGCTACTTACCCCATAATCACCTCTGACAAATCATAAAGTACTAAATACCCAAAAGGATCCAAAGAATGTAAATGGAAACCTGTAAGTATGAATGATCTAAAAGAAATTAACAAGGCAAAATGGCAGCCTACAGAATGGGAAAAGATCTTCACCAACCCCACATCAGACAGGGGTCTGATATCCAAGATATACAAAGAATTCAAGAAATTGGTCATCAAAAGAACAATAACCCAATAAAAAATGGACCTAACAGAGAACTCTCAACAGAGGAACCTAAAATAGCTGAAAGACACTTAAGGAAATGCTCCACATCCTTAGTCATCAGAGAAATGCAAATCAAAACAACTCTGAGATTCCATCTTACACCTGTAAGAATGGCCAAGATCAAAAACACTGATGACAACTTATGCTGGAAAGGTTGTGGGGAAAAGAGAGCACTTCTGCATTGCTGCTGGGAATGCAAGCTGGTACAGCCCTTTTGGAAGTCAGTGTGGTGATTTCTCAGAAAATTAGGAAACAACCTTCCTCAAGACCCAGTAATACCACTTTTGGGTATATATCCAAAGGATGCTCAGTCATGCCACAAGAACATGTATTGCAAGGGAAGGACCACTTGTTTGTCCTGGCTGCCCAGCCCTGAAATAACCATACAGAAACTATATCCATTAATTCACTGCTTGGCCCATTAGCTCTAACTTCTTATTGGCTAGCCCATACATCTTAATTTAACCCATTTTTATTAATCTGTATATCACCATGAGGTTGTGGCCTACAAGCAAAGTTCCAGCATGTCTATCTCTGGTGGCAGATCCATGGTGTCTCTCTGACTCTGCCCTTCTTCATCCCAGCATACAGCCTAGAAAGCTAGAAAGAATGAGCTTTCCCCGCTTAGTTCTGTTCTTCCCAGTCATAGGCTCCAAGCAGTTCTTTATTAACCAATGAAAGCAACACATATACAGAAGGACCTCCTACACCATTTCCCCTTTTCTGTTTAAACAAAAAGGAAGGCTTTAACTTTAACATAGTAAAATTACATATAACAAAACGGTTATTAAGCAAGAATTACAGTTACAATATTTTTATTTACTTTATCTTTTATCATAACTTAGGAAAACTATAACTATCTATCTATTCTTCAACTCCATCAAAGACTCCAGAAGGATATAATATTACCTAGGTCAACTTTGCACTGTAAGCAACTTCCAAAACTCTAGAAATGACAGAGACATCTCGCTGCCTGGACAGTCACCCAAAGTTCTTCTGTACCATTGGTGCATCCATCTACAGCCTACAGGCCTATAGTATCCAGCAGACTTTTCCATGAAGCAGGAACTTTCAAAGACAGTTCAGTCACTTTCTTTTGTATCCTGCAGAATGTCTCACAGACTCTGTCATGAAGCAGGAACCCTGAAGGATCATCTCACCTTTAGGCAAGTTCAACAGTTTTTTCTCTGTGGATCCTGCATGTCTAGTTCATTTAACAAACTCGATAAGGAGCCTCTTCGATGCCCATCTTCTTCTTGAAGTAGATTGGTGCTGCCAGGAGATGTATCTCACTGTCATGAAAAATTCTAAATTTTTAAAACATTTAAATGTCATAATCTGAAGGTCTCTGAAAGATTTGAAGAATACCTAACTAACTGAAATATATCTCTATTTATCTAGAAGATTTAACTAACATGACTACAAGCTTGACTATTATAGATGACTATTAACCTATATTTCTTAATTATACATTACATTTTAAATTAACTATACAAACACAATACCTTAATCAAGGGCAGAAATATACATATACAGTATAATAAGATTGACCTTAAATTTGCATCAATAAACCAAGATCCATACCAATACAGATTATTCATATCTATATCATATACCCCTTTAAATGTAAAGAAACATTTATAAACAGTATTTGGGAATATGGGTGTAGTTTTTCTCTTCAAACTGCTTCCTGATATTTTTTGGGCAAAGTATTTTCTTTGTTGGGGTGTTTACAGCAACCTTTCAGGGGGTCTTGTTCCATGAGACCATATTGGTCTGGAAGCAATCCATAGGTTTTCATCTTCTGTGGAAACAAAAGAAGAACTTTTCCAAAGCAACATATCCTTAGACCCAAATTTGAAAGTCATGATACCTTTATAATATACATGCTGGTTTAGCTCAGCAGCCCATACAATGAAATGTCTCTCAGTACTTAGCTCTTTCACAGTCAAAAAATTCAAAGATAACACAATAATATATATAATCCAGACTCTCTGTGAATTTTCCATCTTTATGTGGCTTATTTTTACTCTATTGCTTTTTAATATTTATTTTATTATCTTTACTCCTTTAATCTATGACTGTCTGTCTTTTTCAACTATCTATATTATTTTTTTCTCTCTCCCAGCACTGTGAGCCATTTATAGGTCTTTTTTTAAATCTGGATTTGTCTTTATTGCATTTCTGTAATTATTTTCTGACCAGAAGCACTTCTTAAAATGCTAAGCACTTAAAAACCTAAACTGTGACATTCCTAGCTCAAATATGGTACTGCTTGCTAGTCCCACCCAGTCTAGCATGGTGGAGCTGCTAGCCCTCTGAGAGCCAAATACACTGCCCCACTTCCAAGCACACAACTGTCCATGTTGCCATTAAGCAAGCTGCAGCAGTCTGCTCACAAATCCTAGTCAAATGCTCTGTAGCTGGACCTCCTGCCTGAAAGAGTCAGAGTTTGGGATGGCAGGGCCCAGAAAGCTGGCATTTTAAAATGGCCACAGCATTTTTCCTGGTATGGCTGAATCAGGAAAATCCCTCTTAAAGGAGCCATGTCTCTGCTTGCTTTTAGCAAACAGAGCCCATCCAAGAAAATGCTGCTAGCAAAACATGCTTAACTCTGTTCTTTTGTGTCCAGAATTAATTTTTAAGCTTTCTCATGTTTTTATGTGGATGTAGTTTCCCATGTTTGGCACCAAATTATGATAAAGGAAGTTTAAAAGAAATTCCACATTAGCTCAGAATTGAGAAAATAGACAGTTATTTATTTAGGGGTAGACTCACAAATCAGAATCTTCTGCTGGAATGGAGAACAGAAACCAAATTCTGCAGCTAGAAAAGAGGTCAGACGCATGCTCTACATCAGCATAAATAGTATAAGAGGCCATGCCCCAGTGGGCGGGTAACCACTGGCTGTAAGACTTCCTACAACAGAAATGTGCTCAACTCTGTTCATAGCAGCATTGTTTGTCATAGCCAGAACCTGGAAACAACCTAAATGCCCTTCAACTGAAGAATGGATAAGGAAAATGTGGTACATATACACAATGGAGCACTATACAGCAGAAAAAAAATAATGACATCTTGAATTTGCAGGCAAATTGATGGAGCTAGGAAACAACATTTTGAGTGAGGTAACCCTGACCCAGAAAGATAATTATCACATGTACTCACTCATAAGTGGTTTTTAAACATAAAACAAAGAAAACCAGCCCACAAATCACAATCCCAGAGAATCAAGACACCAATGAGCACCCTAAAAAAGACATACATAGATGTCATCTACATAGGCAGTAGGAAAAGACAAGATCTCTTGAGTAAATTGGGATCATGGGGACCTTGGGAGAGGGTTGAAGGGGAGGAGAGAGGCAAGGAAGGGAGCAGAGAAAAATGTAGAGCTCAACAAAAATCAATAAAAAAATGAAAGGAGGACATAACAACAGATACTGAGGAAATCATAAGGACATATTTGAAAACCTATATTCTCCCAAATTGGAAAACCTAAAAGAAATGTATAATTTTCCTTTAAATTTTTTCCTTTTGTTGAAAATATATTCTTTTCTTTTCTCATACAATATATCCTGATAATAGCTTCCCCTCCCTCTACTCCTTCTAGTTTTTCTCCATTTTCCCTCCTCTCCAGGTCTATCTGCCTTAATTATAACCAAACAAGTGAAAGACTTGTATAATAATAAAAAAAAATCCTTCAAGTCATTGAAGAAAGAAATTGAAGAAGATATCAGAAGATGGGAAGATATCCCATGCTCATGGATTGGTAGGATTAATATAATAAAAATGACCATCCTGTCAGAAGCCATCTACAGAGTCAATGCAATCCTCATCAAAATTCCAACACAATTCTTTAAAAACCTTGAAATGTCAATTTTCAGCTTCATATGGGAACACACACAAATATTCAACAGGATTTCTAAAACAATCCTGAATAATAATAGCACTGTGGGAGCTTTCACCATCCCCAATTTCAAGTTGTACTGTAAAGCTAAAAAAACCACATGATACTGGCACAAAAACAAACATGAATAAATGAAATCAAACTGAAGACCCAGATGTCAACATACCTATGGACATTTGGTTTTGATTAAAGCAGCCAGAAACACACACTGGGGAAAAAAGACAACTTCTTTAATAAATGGTTCTGGTTTAACTGGATGTTTGCATGCAGAAGAATGCAAAGAGACCCATCCTTATCATCCGGCACAAAACTCAGCTCCTAAAGGATCAAGGACCTCAACATAAAGCTAGATATACTGAATGATAGAAGATAAAGTAGGGAATAGCATTGAACTCATTGGCTAAGAAAAGAGTTTCAGCTGAACACCGATAGCACATGCACTATGATCAACAATTTATAAATGGGACTTCATGAAACTGAAAAGCTTCTGTAAGGTGAAGGACACTGTCATTTGGACAAAGTAGCAGCATATAGAATAAGAAAAAATTTTCATCAATTCCAAATCTGATAGCAGACTAATACTCAAAATATACAAATAACTCAAGAAACTAGACACCAAAAACCCAAATAGTTCAATTAAAAATAGGGTGCAGATCTAAACAGGGTTATATATCCAAAGTTCACTTCTTCCTATCACAAGGACACTTGCTCAAAACCATGTTCATTATTATTCTATTCATAATATCCAAAAATTGGAAGCAAACTAGATGCCCCTCAACTTAAGAATGGATAAAGAAAATGTGGTACATTTACACAATGGAATATTATTCATCTGTTAAAAATGACAAGTCTAATGATATCAAATTTGCAGGCAAATGGATGGAACTAGAAAAAAATCAGTCTGAGTAAGGTAACCCAGACACAGAAAGATAAATATGGTATGTATTCACTTATATGTAGATATTAGTCTTTAAAAAATTAGAACCAAACTACAGTCCAAAGACTTGAAGAAGTTAGATATAGAGGAAGGGCTTGAGGAGGAGACACATAGATTTCCCTGGGAGGGAGAAATAAAATAAATTTTATGGGGGATGGAGGACAGGAACAGGAGGATTAGGTGGGAGATGTAGGGGAAATAGGATTGAGAGAGAGAATGTAGAGAGAATCAGATGGAAGTAAGGTGTATTTGAGGAGTGGTATAAAAAGTTGGTGCACTGGAATCTTCTTAAGCTATATGAAGATAATCCTAATAAAGTCTCCAAATTATGAGTGAGATGGAGTCCCAGTTGTCCATCTTTTGTCTTCAAATGAAGCTTCCAGTACTTGAACTGGGTTACATTCAATTGAGTTGTTGGCCAAAAAGGTCACTGGAAATACCCAAACAACCCAGGCTATTACCAAGCAACTAGGTTGATCCCCACAAATCAACCAGTAAGGTCCTAGTGCTGAAGACAACACTCGTACAACACATTGAATATGGAGTTGTCAAGCAGGTACCTATGTTGAACCTTCACCCCATCATTTTAGAGTCTTTCGTAGAAGAAGGCACTCTACAGGTTACCCAAAGAGAAATGTAAACACCAATCCAGCTACAAAACCTTTGACCTACAATCTGTCCTGCTCGTAAAATATGCTAGGGCAACAGGGCACAAAGATTGTGGGAATAGCCAACCAATGTCTGATTTGACTTAAAGCTCACTCCATGAGATGAACCTGACACTGCTTGGGTGACCTATGGTAAAACCAAATACTACTGGTCTAAACAAAAAGAAAAAGTAACAATAAAATACCTATTGGTATTCTGCTTCACTCATAGATCAGTGCCTTATTCAGCCATCAGAGAAGCTTCCTGCTACAGTAGATGGGAACAAATACATAATCCCATAGCCAGACATTATGCAGAGAGACAGAGAGAGAGAGAGAGAGAGAGAGAGAGAGCTCTGAATGCGATGTCTCCATCAAATCCCTCCCCCAGGGCTCAGGGTACCCTGGGGAAGTGGAGGTGGAAAGACTAAAAGCCAGAGAGGATGGAGGACAGCCAGGAGAACCAGTCTCTCTAAATTAACTGAGCAAGGTCATTATGAACTTAACAGAGACTGAAGCAGCAAGCACAGGGCCCACCCATCTCTGTATCAGGTCCTTTGCATATACATTATAGCTTTAGTTTAACATTTTTATGGGACTTCTGGGTGTGTGAATGAGTGGGTCTCTGATTCTTATGTGTGATCTTGGACACTTTTCCTTTTCTTAAATTGCCTTGTCCAACTTTGAAGTGATGGTTTTTGTTTTAGCTTATTATATTTTATTTTATTTTGTTATGTTTTGTTGTTACCTCTTAGAAGTAGTGACAAACTGGGAGAATTAAAGAGAGAGGAAACTAATTAAGATATATTGTTTGAGAAAAGCATCAATTAAAAAAAGAAAAACCATTAGCATAATGTAGTTATATATTTTGGCGGTGAAAATAACGCATTTATCTTTAATGAATGTTGGAAAACAAATAGGGTTTATAAAATTAGATATTAACCACAACTTTTAAAAGGTTACTATAAAATCTTTGTAAAGGGATGGGCACACAGGTCAGTGGCACAGCATTTTTGGAGCATGCAGAAGGCCCTGTACTTAACTCTAGGATGGTAAGAAAATGCAAACCCTCACAAATGTTCAACAACACAATTTCTTCTGTCCCATAGAGTCAGAGCTGCTTTCCAGATGATAAAGGCAGGATCCAGTGGCCTTGAAGTTTCATTCTCAAGTGAGAAGAGTTCATCTCAGGTCAACAGGAAGGTATGAATGATGGGTGACATGACCACCAGCAAAGTTGCAATCCAACGTACTCCAGAGGATCTGGCTGAAAAAACAAAACCCCAAACACTTAGACCTTGATCATTGTGTTGAGAAGGAAGAGGAGGACTGGGCATAAGGATGGCACTCTTTTTTTTTCCATTGAAAAACATAATTAAATAAATAAAATTTTTTACATTTCTTCCCCTTCTTCCGGTCCCCTCCCACTTCTTCCCACCCCTCCTCCCTCCCCCTTCTTCCTTAAAAGAGGGCATGGTGCCCTGCCCTGTTGGAAGTCCAAGGTCCACCCCCCTCCTGACCAGCCTAGGAAGGTGTGCATCCAAAAGGACTCGGTTCCCAAAAAGATAATACATGCAGAAGAGATAGGTCCTGGTGTCATTGTTGATGGCTTCTCCGTCTGCCCCATTTCGCTGCCACATTCAGAGAGTCTGGTTTGATCATATGCTCATTCAGTCCCCACTCTTAAAACAGGAGAAATGGCTACCTCCCTAAACCTAATCCCAGCTGCCTAGGGAAATCCTCCTCTTTGCAAAAACTCATCCTTTTCAGATGTAAAGACCTTGGAAATTCCTTAAATGTCATTAGCTTGGTTGAATGCCATGATGTACGCTTACCTTGACTTATCTGTAGTAGGACCAGGAAAGAACCAACCCCATACCCTGGAGAGCAATGAGCTAAGGCCATGTCAGGCATAGATAGAGGACCTTGAAGATGCGTACAGCTGAGTGTAGGGACAGAGGCGCCACTTCTCCTTGTTTCTCAATAATCATTTGTACTAACTAGGAGGAAAGTGAGGGAGGTGGCAGGGAAGAAAGGAAAACATCCCAACAAAGGGACATGAAGGAGAGGTTTGATCATAGGAAAGGGAAAGAGCGATAAAAATGAGAAGGGGGATTGGAGTGCTTTCTAGGAAATTTCAACTGGCAAAAGAATGTCAAGATTGCTTTACCCTTTCTCAAAAGGGGGAGGTGATTTTATTTTCTCTGCGGTTACTCTCACTTTTAAAGGAACAAGATTACACCTTTCTTTTTTTTTTCAGGTCTCAGAACTGTTGTATTGATGGCCAGTCTAATTGTGCTCTCATTACCCCATGTCTATTATATTGGATCTGTACTGAGAGATCATGTTAGGAGAGGATGAAAAGATGTGACCGGTCAGCTGAGATAGAACAAGAATATCCAGGCCTATAGCCCATGTGCAGAAAGCAGAGGCAAAGAAACCAGCCCAAAGACCAATCCCTGAAAAACACAGAAGAGCCATGTCTCCAGGACCCAGAATCTCTAGTGATAGGATATTATGGAAGTTGCTATGGCTAGGATCTGTGCTCTGGTAGCCCTAAGAACCTAGGCTTAGCTACTCATTTTTAATAAGCCAATTAAAGAGACAAAGTAAAAGTGAAATATAAAGGTAAATTATACTTAAATTCACATTATTATATACTTTATATTATTTTCACAAAGTAATAGTGAAAGCATAAAGGGGGATTTTATTAAAGAAACGTACATTGGGAAGAGGGACAAAGAAATCAGTAATAACCCATGGCAATGTCCATATTCAGGTTTAACATGAAGTTCAGGTTTAAATAGAAGGCAAGAGGTGTGCATACATAAGCTGTCTTAGTCAAAGTATGGTCCCACATGTCATTGTCCTGGTTTTAATCTCTCCTGTAAGGTGTTCTGACAAGTTGTCATAACTCTGTGAAATCTCTTCCCTGGAGACAAGTACTTCCTCTGGCTGGTGCCTGATTTTATAGCCTTTTATTCTGCCAATATCAGATTTCTGGAGAGATTCTAATTTCTTGGGGTCTGTTTCAGTTGGTGTTCTATTACAGTGAAGAGACATCTTGTCCATGGCAACTCTTATAAGGGAAAACATTTAATTGGGGCTGGCTTATAGTTTCAGAGGTTTAGTCCATTATCAGCATGGTAGCATCCAGGTAGACATGGTGCTAGAGAAGGATCTAAGAGGTATACATTTGGCCCAAGAGAGAGAGAGAGAGAGAGAGAGAGAGAGAGAGAGAGAGACCTTGGGCCTGACTTGAACATTTGAAACTCCAAAGCCCACTCCCTCCAATAAGGGCACACATATGGCAACAAGGCCACACCTCCTAATCCCTGTCAAATAGTGCTACTCCTTAATGAGTGAGCACTCAAATATATGAGCCTGTGGGCACCATTCCTATTCAAACCACCACAGTGTCCATTGTTTTAATGGTCTAATATGCAAAAGGAAGGTAACACCATCTCTTTATTAGAATAGCTTCATTCCTGCCAAGATGGATACATTTCTACACTTCTCTACTCTGTTCTTATACCTATCTTTTTTCAATTGAAAAAATAATTTTTTCATGCAATATATTCCGATCACGGTTTTCCCTCTTTCATCTCCTCCTATATGTTCCTTACCTCCCCACCCATCCAACCCTACACTTTTATTATCTGTCTCTTTAGAAAACAAACAAACCAGAATAAAATAAACAGAAAAAAGAACAAAGAAAAAGCATGAGAAACTCATACACATACAGACACGTAACATCAAAAACCACAATATATAAGCAAAAGACCAGTAAAGGAAAAAAATGCCCAAACAAACCGTTATGAGACAAAAATCCCCAAATACCATTTAACTTTGTATTGGCCAGTTACTCCTTGACATGGGCCTGCTTTCTAGTGTGGTTTGTATTCAGTGAGACTCTTTCACAGAAAATTAATTTTTTCTTTATTAGCAGTTGACACTTGGAGATAGATTCTGGGTTAGGGATGGGGGCCTATGTCTGCTTCCCCTTCTCAGTGCTGGGACCCCATCTGACTTGGACCTGTGCAGGCTCTGGTGTGGAAAAATTGTCTGTATTCTGTCAATCATGTTTTAAATAAACGCTGATTGGCCAGGCAGGAAGTATAGGTGGGAAAACCAGACAGGAAGTAAAGGTGGGGCCAGAAGAATAGGAGTATTCTGGGAAGAAGAAAGCTCTTCCCACACTCCTGCCCAGACCACCGAAGAAGCAGGATGTGGTGCCCCACTGAGAAAGGTACTGAGCCATGTGGCTAACATAGATAAGAATAATGGGCTATATAAGTTATAAGAGCTAATATGAAGCCTGAGCTAATGGGCCAATCAGTTTATAACCTAATATAGACCTCTCTGTGTGATTTCTTTGGGGTTAAATGGCTGTGGGAAATGGGCAGGACACAAACCCCAACAAGCAGCCTGGCCCTCATGTTACAAGGCCCAGTGCATGCTGCTATGGTTTCTATGAGTTCATATGTATATCAGTCCTGTTATATCTGGAAGGCACCATTTCTTTGGTTTTTCCCATCCCCACTGGCTTTTATTTTTCTGCCTCCTCTTCTGCATAGCTCCCTGAGCCCTGGCATACCTCAGTCTTGAGCTAAAATGTGCTTGCATCTGAAATAAATATCACAAATAAAATACAAGTAGGAGCTGCAGTCAGAAGACATTGTCAGGTAGTTGTGTACAAGAATAATTTATCCACAATCCCTTGGCTTTAGTTGCTTTTGGAAGGATTGGTTCAAGTGATTCCATTTTTATTGTTGGCTTTGAGACAGGGTCTCATGGTGAAGTCTATTTTACTCTCCTGCTTCAGTTTCCCAAATTCTAGAACTAGATGAGCCAACATGCTCCACTTTCAACAGCTAATACTGAAATTGCCTGTTCCCAAATGGAGATCACATGTTTCTCCTCAGAATATCTTTATTCTGCCAGAGAGTTACATGGACATGACATGGTCACAGAAAAGCATTGCAACCACAGGTATGAGCTAGTCTGAAAAAAACAAACAAACATGTATATCTGGGTTTAAGGATGGCACTTTTACATATGGAGGATGGAATGGCTAGAGTTCTAGAGATTGTAAACAAATTCATTAAGGGGTTCCTCACAGTTGTTGTCTCCAGAGTTAGAGGAACCAAAGCTAACTTAGATGTTATTAATTCACCACTAATGAATTACTATTTACCACCAGTGTTAGAAACGTTACATGTGTCATTTATTTATTTCTTGTAGCATTATTTAGTCTTACATTTAAGAGAAACAGCTTGGAGAAACTAAGGCACCCAGTTAGCCACTAAGTGACTATGGTAGTTACTCAGTTGTCACCTTGGTGGGCTATGGAATCACCTAAGAGATGCACATCTGAGAGTGTCTGTTAAGGGTGTTTCTAGAGATATTTAACTGTGGAGGGAAGATCTGTACTAAATGTGGGCTGCATCATTCCATAAGCTGGGGAATGAAAGGTGGGAAGGGAGGAAGCCTACTGAGTACCAATATTCATCTCTCTGCTTCCTGATTGTGGACACGACAGGAACTGCTATCTTACATTTCCGTTGCCATGCCTTCCCTGTCGTGATGGGTTGAATTCTTACCCTTCCTCCTTTAAGTTGTATTTGTAAGGTATTTTATCATATCAACAGTAAAAATAACTAATACAGAGACTATATCAGGAGTAACCTGAGGTGTGACTAACTCTAAAACCCAGGACTTCAGTGGCACCTCTGTAGGTCTGAATTAAAGGGGGAGTGACATTATATGAAAGGATGCTTCTAGGCAATGCAAAGAAATCTGAAACATGAAGCCTAGAGTTTGCCTTCCTACCTTTACCAAAGAGAATAATACCTATGCAGTTTCTTCCTGAGGATGCGAACCTTGCTTCTATTCACCAACCTCTGTCTCACTCATCCAGTTTTCCTTATTTCCTTGCCTGCACTACTCTCTCACTTTTCCCATTTTCCCCAATTGTTCTCAGACTGTCCTACAGTTACTCAGGACTCAGCTTTAAGGAAAGATAAGGTGAGCTAGCTGGTAGGTGGCTGTAGAGCCAGGCGGAAGCCAGGTCTCAAACTCCAATGACACCTTTGAGACTTCCCACCACATTCTCTGCCAGAAGGCCGAGCAGGAACCCCATATCTTTCTTTATTCAAAAGAAACTGGTCAGCCGTGCAGTGGTGGCACACGCCTTTAATCCCAGCACTCGGGAGGCAGAGGCAGGGGGATCTCCGTGAGTTCAAGGCCAGCCTGGTCTACAAGAGCTAGTGCCAGGACAGGCTCCAAAGCTACAGAGAAACCCTGTCTTGAAAAACCAACCAACCAACCAACCAACCAACCAACCAACCAACCAACCAACTAACCAACCAAAAAACACAAAAGAAACTGGTCATCATGTGCCCACCTCAGCTCCCTGGAAGGTAATTCTTACCCAGAGTACAAGGCAGAGTGAAGTACACGGTGTCATTTTTCTTGCTTACAGGGTTGCTGACTTGACAGGTGTAAAATGTAGACTTGTTCTGTGGAGTGATGATTGTTTCCAGCACATCTCCTATGCCAGTTGGCCCCGAGTCATCATACCAAGTGTATTTAACATTCTGTTGCTCTCCCTTGCAGGATAGTGTCAGGTGACAAGAGTCAGGCAAATTTTCAGTCTTCTCAATTTTTATGGTAGGCTGGGACACAAGATCTGAAAAAGGCTTGTTATGAGACAATGGGCTTATACATTTTTGTGGTGTTTATGATGCAAGGATTTGACCAACAGACTACAAAGGGAACCAGGGAGGGGCCATGATTGCTATTCAAGGTGGGTATGGATGAGAGAGTCCTATAGATGGAGCCAGGGAGCAACTTTGTCTTCAGGAGGCTACTTTTGGGTGGTGATGCTAAGGTAGATCCAGGAGGGGGAGCCATAGTTCATTACATGCCATTAGGAACAAAGTGGGGTGATGGTCATCTGTGAGCTAAGTGTTAAGGGGGAGACCAGCTGAATTCTGACTGTGTTTCCTAACTATCTGGGATATTCAGGGCCTGTCCTCTAACAAAAGCCCACAGCAAGCACCAGCAGGGGCCACCCTGTCCCTCAAGAATTCTGGAGTTCAGATTCAGGGAGAATCCTGAAGGGCCTCAACCTGTACACAGCAAAGCCCTTCACACTGTCATTATAGGATGCTTAGGTCTATAAGCCTGCTATCTTTGTCTCTGTTGTGAATCTGAAGCTCATAAAGGAAAATAGATTAGTTTGTCCAGATGATGTAATGTCTTTTTTCTATACGACTCCCAGTCTAAGTACTTAATAAACTCAGTAAGTTTGCTTCATTCTGGTTCACCATGAATTCTCTTCCATGGGGTAGTCAAGGATCCAGCTTTACCTGAGCAGAAATCCCCAAAGGGAAGGTGAACTCCTTGGGCCACTGGTGGCTGTTAAGTTATCTCCCACCCCCAAAACACCCTGTGCCGGTGGCCATCTTACAAATTGGAACAAGCTGTGAGACAGTGGCTAGAACACATACATTTAATTGCAAAACAGTTCTTTCCTGAGGAAAATGGAACCTGGACCTTGGGTTGTTTCTGAAACCATTTTTTTTTTTTTAAAATTTAATTCTGGCCAAGGAAATGTTTGAAGCCCACCCATTTTGAAAGAGAAAAGATATAGGGTTCCACACATTCTTGGCCTCATAGATTTCTTTGTCTGTAGCTCTGCTAGTGTATCAGGGAGACACACCACAACACAGTCACCCATGGCCAAAGGAGTTTTCCTCTCTCTTTAGGGGATCCCCATTTGGATAAAGATAGATCTTGGTGACCCACAGAAAAGAATTCCATAATCAAACGGAATGAAGCAAAGTTAGTGCATGTATTAAGACAGAAGATCACATAGCAAAAGACATTAAATAACCTAGGCAAACCATAAATAAATGAATTTTTCTGTATGAGGTTCTGATTGGGCACAAAAGCAAGCATTGAGAGTTAAGTCGTGTTAATACGCGGATGCCCAGATCTGGCGACTCCTGAGGCTCAGGACTGAACTGGCCCTCCCCTCAGTCCTCCATCTCTCAGCCTTCTTAGCGCTTCTAGATTCCCTTGCATTGCTCTACTGAGCTCCACTGGAACACATCTCCTTTTTTTGGTAAATGTACAAAGAGTTGGCTTTTGTCACTTCCCTCCAAAGAACCTTACTTAATATGACAAAGAGATATTAATATCTTACACTGTGGTGTCATGGCTACTAGGGAACTGACCAGAGGGATTTTAAAGTGTTAATGGATACATAATAATAATGTACATATTTATGGGGTGCTATGTGATAATTAAATGTACAGTATAATAATTACTTCAGAAAATTGAGATTTGCCTCTTCAAATATTTATCATTCTATGTGTTGGGATCTTTGGGATGTTCTTTCCAGCTACTTTGAAATGGTGCGCTATGGAATCCCAGAGGTGACCCCTTCTATTTAATTTTATGATGGTTTCCATTATCCAGCTTCCCTCTAGTGACTATGAAGTCATCTTTCTTGGCTTCCACAAATTAGTGAGGACATGGGAGTGTTTGTCTTCCCATACACACTTATTTTGTTAAATTGGCACTTTGAATCTAAATCTGTCTGACTCCAAGGATAATGCCCCTACTCTTATTTCCATAGGAACTGGTTAGGCAGAAGCTGTAAGTGGAAATTTTTATCATACTAAATCTGACAGAACTCTGCCAGAGAACTATCTCAATTTATTTTTAATATCTTTTTTTCTATAAGTCTGATGAAATCTGAGTTCAGACAGAATCAAAGTATGTTAAAAACTAATTTGGGTTGCTTACACGACAGAATGAGGGAACTACAGAACAAATAGTCTTTACTATTTCCAGTCTTACCATGATCTGTTCCTTCCTCTTTGTGGCTCCTCAAAAAGGCCTCACATTGAAGGTTTAGTCACTAGTTGGCAGTATTTGTACAAGCGATTGGTTCAAAAAGCTCTGATCTCATCAATTAATTGATTTTTTTTTGATGGATTAATAATTGAATGGACTACTGGGAAATGGTAGAAACTGGAAGGAGGGACCCAACTGAGAAAGTGGTCATTAGGAACATATCTTTGCAAGGTATATCCTGTTCTTAGCCCTTCGTTCTTGTACCTCCTTCCCAGCCTGGTGTGAGCAGCTCTGCTTCATTGCCCCCCTCTGCCATGATGCTGCGCCTCCCACAGGTCCATAGTGGTGGAGCCAATTAACCATAGACCATACAACCTCTGAAGCTATGAGCCCAAATAAACCTTACCCTGTCTGAATTCTTTATCTGAGGAGTTTGTCTTAGTAATGAAAAACTAACACAATTTGATATCTGCTGGGTCAGGCTCACTCACAAGTAGATGTGTCTCTGGGAAAATTTAGTAAGTGTGTTGTGATGTTCTTCTCTTCTTCCTTTCCAGTCAGCACCCCCAACTCCCAGTAAACTCCCTGAATAGGCATTTTTCCTTTGACTCTAAAACTTACCAAATACATTCAAGATTTTCTCGTATTCTTCCTCAGTTTCCTTCAACACTCTCATGTAGTAGTGACCTTTGTCTTCTTTCCGGATATTGTAGATATGAAGCGCACCATTTGTATTGTCAAGTTTGACCCTGCCCCGATATCCAGAATAGATCATCTCTGTACTGTTATACTCATATTCTAAAATCTTCTGTTTGGTAGTATAAAGCCAGGTGAGGTGTTTGTAGGTTCCAAGTGGTTTCTCGAAGACTTGCAGGGTTATGTTGCTGCCGGTTATAGCATTTTTCTCTGGTTCTGAATGATCTGTCAATGAAATTCAGAGTGTGAGACTCATCCTGGAGAAAGCAGTGCTGTCCAATGGCCCAGCTTTAGCTTGAGCTGATAGAGGAGGAAAAAGTTAGAATCTGAGAAACAGGGGTGAGACAGGGTGGGACATAACATATTGATTATAATCTCAAACTTCTGCTCTCATCCAAAAAGACAAAGGGAACTAAGCTAATACTGGTACTTTCTTGTTCATAGCCCCCCCCTCATAGAGTTTCAAATAAATTGGTTCCAAGTCATTTCCCTCTATGGATTCATATACTGTTCAATTTTATTCAATAAGCACACTAGTCATAGACATCATTATTATGTAATCATACTCTAACAGATTTAATACACAAGTGTGAGCTGAACAGAATAGCAAATCAACCTGGGCTGGGGGTATAGCTTACTTGGTAGAGTACTTTCCTGTAATGCTAGCCTTCAGGAGATAAAGGCAGGAGAATCACAAGGTCAAGGTCCTCAATGTTTACATAGTAAGCTTGAGGCCAGCTTGGGCTACATGAGACCGTCTCAAAAAAAAAAAACAGTATAATATCTTGTTAGTATAGTAAAGACAAGGAAAAGGTAGTGTGGGACTAAGCCACGTAGGACGGGGGATAGAGGAAAACTGGGAGAAGCTCTTTGGAGTGATGGCCACTAATGTGAGTTAGAAGATGTTTACAAGATAATACTTGTTGAGAACCATGTGTCATGTGCTATATGAGGAGGTGGGAATATGTCAGTGAGCTAAACATAAGAGGCCCTTGAGCTAACAGTAAGAAATAAATATTCCTGCCAGGGAAGTAGGTAGGCTGACTGAAGATCTTTACCTTTCCTTCTGCTCCTCCGGATTTAATTCCCCAACCTCATTTCCAGATCTGCAGCAGAACACCTATTGAAGGCCCTCTTTCCCCCATCTCCAACGGATCACACAGATATCCCCATCCAAACATCTTTGCCTCCACCCATCGTTTTCTCCTGGTCTCCACCTCCAGCAGGCCTTCCCTGGGAACCCAAAGGACACTCTGTCCAGAGAAGACATGGACTAGCTGCAGAGATTTACCATGCCTCCATTCCTCCAAGTCCAATCCCCCAGTCATATCTCCAGCTCTGTAGCAGGCCTTCTGCTGTGTCCTCTCCTCACACACTGCACCTCTTTCCAGGGAACTAAGCAGATTCCAATGAAACACCTTGCTTCCCTCCATTCTGTGGACACCCTCAGCCCCGCCAGCTCATACCCTAATCTAGGTCTCAACTCTTGATACCCATAAAAACATTTTAACTGGAATCCCCAGTAGTCACACCTATCAGGGCACCAGAAAAATTTCCTATCAGACAACATACAGCCACTACATTCTCCTAAAATCCAGAGAGGAAAACAAACAAACAAACAAAAAAACCCCACAAACAAGACAAGACCAGATATCTGATGGTGGAAGTTATAAAATAATCCCATATTAGTTCAGAATTACTTATAATAAAGGGTTATTTATTTAGGGGAGACTTACAGATCACTGTACTAGATCACAGTCTTCTTTACAAACGGTGAACAGGAACAGAGTCAAGCAGCTGGAAGCGAGAGCCGGAAGCAAGCAAGCAGAGCACATGCTGTACAGCTGCATTTATAGTATAAGAGACCATACCCAAGTGGGCTGGTATTTTAAAGGTGATTGGCTGAAGGACCTCCCACAGCACCTTCCCCTTTTGTTTAAATAAGAGAGTTCCAAACCCAATACAAAACTATCTACACTAGGAATAGACATCAAGTATAAGATTAGAATTACAACCAGCATAAACAATATTAAGCAAGGAACATATGACAAATGTTTTAATAAACATTTTATCCTAAGGAATCTAAGTCTTGGAAATGACTTGGCTAGATCGTAAGAGGACAGTAACTATGACTATCTAATCTTCAACCCCATTGAAGGCCTGAGAAGGGAGATAATATTATTTGAGTAGGCAGGAAGTACAATCAAGCAGCTTCCAAAATGTGCAATAGATGACAAAGACAACTGGCTGCCTAACTAAGCAATCACCCAAAGTCTCATTTGCAATGTTGAAGCAACCAACTTTGGCTAATGCCTAGAGTAAGTGACAGACCATTTTCAGAGGCAGGAATTTTTCAAAACTGTTTTACCCTGTGTTGGCAAGTGTGGGCAACTGCATCCGCAGAAAGCCTGAGAGAGCTTGGAAAGTAATTCTAGACAGAAAAAAATAGAGTTAAGCATGGCTTATTGATAGCAGCATTTTCTCAGGTGGGTTCTGTTTGCTGGAGGCAAATACATCTCATTTAAGAGAGGTTTCCTGACTCAGCTTTGGCTATAAAAACTTTGCAGCCTTTTTAAGAGGCTCTGCCACAGAACACTTAAATGGTGTTTATAAATAGCCTACAGCATGCTTCTTGGTGGCAGCACGGGCCTTGAAATGCCATAGAGTTGTGGCAATAAACATGGCACTGGCTAGTACCTCTACCACGAAGCTAGATTCTCAGAAAGCTAAGGAATGAACTGGATCCAGCCATCAAAGCCATGGCTTTAATCCAGCCATATCACGTAGCAAATTAAAGACTCATGTGGTTAAAAATAGAGATATACAGTAAAGATTTAAAGATGAAGAAAACCTCTAAACGGTTTACTGTGTGTTTAAAATATATGTAGGCTTGAAAAAAAGGATAAACTTCTTTTTAAAAAAGACGAAAGAGAGTAGTGGGGTGTGGTGGCACACACCTTCAATCCCAAGACTTGGGAGGCAAAGGCAGGCAGATTCCTGTGATTTCAAGGACAGCCTGGTCTACAGAGTGAGTTCCAGGACAAAGATACACAGAGAAACCCTGTCTCAAAAAGCCAGAAATTAAAAATAAAGGAAATAGAGGTTAAAATAAAGCATGTAAAGATGAAAAATACACAGACAGTCTGGATACTGCATGTTAATGTTTTGTTAAATTTTTTGATGGCTGAGGAAGGAACAAAAACTGCTAAAAGACATTTTAATATAAATGCTGCTGAATTAATCCAAGATAGGTATTTTGAAAATACCTTGACTTTAAAATTGAAGTCAAAAGGTATGTTACTTTGGAGAAGAGGTTTTGCTTTTGTTTCCACAGAAAATGAGAAGCTGTAGATTCATTTTGGGCTAAGAAAAATCAAGTTTGATCAAGGAAGACCCCCCCCCTGAGAAATCTCCAGTAGGAGCAGATGGCCCACATGTCTGAGTTCTACATCCAGAACAGATTAAAGACAGCTGCCTAAGATGATCAAGCCTCACAGGATACTCCAGTCATAACCCGATCATAATTCTAAATTTTCTTTAGGTCCCCCATAAGCACCCCCAATCAGCAGGAAGTAGCATGGAAAACTATGCCCAAGAATGGACTATGGATATTTTCCTTTGTTTAGAATGTTGGTTACAAGTTGTTATGGCTAATGGTCAGGAGGAAAGCTAAACAAAGGATATTAGATTCAGAGTTCTTGTTTAAAAAAAGCGGGGGAAGTGCTATGGGACAATGATCTTTTATCTTGTAACTTGTATTATTTTTAATAAAATGCTGACTGGCCAATAGCCAGACAGGAAGTATAGGTGGGGTGATGGTGACCAGGCAGGAAGTAGAGGTGTGGCAACAGAATGCTGGGAAGAGGGAAGCATAGTCCGCAGTTGTGACCCAGCTGCAGAGGAAGCAAGATGTGACTGCCTTGCCAAAAAAGGTACCAAGCCACGTGGCTAACATAGACAAGAATAATGGGACAATTTAAGATGTAAGAATTAGTTAATAAGACGCCTGAGCTAATGGGCCAATCAGTTTATAACTAATATAGACCTCTGTGTATTTCTTTGGAGCTTAATGGCTGCAGGACCAGTGGGACAAAAACCTCGGTCAACAGATATCAACATCTAGAGCTACAATCTTCCAATATCAGATGCCTAGATGCCATTGTAAAAACATAGCCAGGATAATATGGCTTCAGTAGTGCCCAGCAACCCTCTGACAGCAGACCCTGAGTATTCCAACCTAGCTGAGGCACAAGAAAACAATGTTAACAGTCTTTATGATTATGATAGAGTTCCTTAAGAGGAAATGAATGAGTCACTTAAAGAAATCTATGTAAACAAAAATGAACAGTGGAGAAAAATGAATCAAACCCTTCAAGACCTGAAAGTAGAAATAGAATCAAGCCAAACTGTAGGAAATCAGGAAATAAAAAAATTAGGAACTCAAATAGGAATCACAGAGGCAAGCTTCACCTCAGAATATAAGAGATGGAAGAAACAATCTCAGGCATCAAAGACACAAGCGGATAATTCATCATTAAAAAAATTTTAATCTAAAATCTTCTTGTACAAAACATCTAGGAAACCTGGAACACCGTGAAAAGACCATTTCTACAAATAATAGGAATAGAGGTAGGAGAAGAAACATAGGTCACAGGCACAGAAAATATTTTCAATGAAATCATAGAGGAAAATTTCACTAACCTAAAGAAGAAGATGCCCATCAAAGTATAAGAAGCACACAGAATATCAAATAGACTGGACCAGAAAAAAAAGCTCCTACTGCACATAATAATCAAAACACTAAACATACACAACAAAGAGTATTATTAAAATCTTCAAGGGGTAAAAGGCCAAGTAACTTATAAAGGATAGAATTATACCTGACTACTCAATGGAGACTCTAAAATATAGAAATTTCTGGACAGATATGCTGTAGACTCTAAGAGACCACAAATGCCATTTCTGACTAGTATACCCAGCAAAACTTTCAATTACTATACATGAAAAATAAGATAGTCCATGATAAACCAAATTTAATCAATATCTATCTAAAAATCCATCTCTACAGAAGAGAAAACCTCCAAACTAGAGAGGTTAACTACATCTAAGAGAACACAGAGAATGAATAATCCCAGACAAGCAAAGTCAAAAGAAGGGAATCCCCCCCAATTACTACTACCACCACCACCAGAACAAAAAGAACAACAAAATAATAGGATTCAAGAAACACTGCTCATTGACATTTCTCAATATCAGTGGTCTTAATTCCTCAATAAAAAACACAGGCTAACAGAATGGGTGCAAAAACAGGACCCATTCTTCAGCTGCATCCAAGAAACACACCTTAACATCAAGGACAAGCATCAAATCAGGGTGAAGATATGGAGAAAATAGTCCAATCAAATGGACCAAAGGAGCTGGTGTGGCCATTTATATATTAAAAAAATAGACTTTAAACCAAAACTTATCAGAAGAGATAAGGAAGGACACTACATAGTCATCAAAGGAAAAATCCAAGAGGACATTGTAATTCTTAACATCCATGCTCCAAACACAAGGGTACCCACATTTGTAAAAGAAACATTACAAAATCCCACATTCACTCCTACACACTGATATTGGGAGACGTCAATAACCCACTCTCACCAATGGATAGGTCATCAAGACAAAAACTAGAGAGAAAAATGCTGGAACTAACTGACATATAAACAAATAGACCTAACACATATTTATAGATCATTTCAACCAAGCACAAAAGAATATACCTTCTCTGCACCTTCTGGAACTTTCTCCAAAATTGATCACATAGACACCAAGCAAGTCTCAAAAGATAAAAGAAAATTGAAATAACTCCTTGCATCCTCTCTACTACCATGGATTAAAGCTAGATATTAACAAAAATAGAAACAACAGGAAGTTTACAAACTCATGGAAATTGAACAACTCCCAACTGAATGAAAAATAGACCAAGACAGAAATTAAGAAATAAATTAAAGGCTTTCTAGATTTGAATGAAAACAAATACATAACATGCCTAAACTTATGGAACACAATTAAAACAATTCCAAGAGGCAAGTCCATAGCACTACGGGTCTACATGGAAAATTTGGAGCAATCTCATACTAGTAACTTAATAGAATATCTGAAAGCTTTAGAACAAAAGAAGTAACCATAACAAAAAGGAACACAAGGCAAGAAATAATCAACTCAGGGCTGAAATCAATAAAAAAGAAACAAAGAATACTACAAAGAATCAATAAAATAAAAAGTTGGTACTTTGAGAAAATCAACAAGCCCTTATCTAAATTAACTAGCAGGCAGAGAGTAAATGTCCAAATTAACCAAATCATAATAAAAATAGGGGACATAACAACAGACATTGAGGAAATACAGAGAAGCATACGAGTAAACTTTAAAAAACCCTGTACTTCACCAAATTGGAAAACCTAAAATAAATGGATAATTTTTTATCGGAAAACCTAAAATAAATGGATACCTTTTCCCAAAATATTCTGCTTAACAAAGTTAATCAAGATAAGCAGATCTAGTGAAATAGAAGCAGTTGTTAAAAGTCTCCCAATCAAAAGGGGTCATGGCCAGGTGGTTTTAGCTCAGAATTCTATCAGACTTTCAGAGAAGAATTAATGCCAATGCTCCTCAAATTATTCCACAAAATAAAAACAGAAGGAACATTGCCCAATTCATTTTTATGAGGTCACTGTTACCCTGATACTCAAACCACATAAAGACTCAACAAAGAAACAAAATTGCAGACCAGCTTCCCTTATGAACATAGATGCAGAAATACTTGCAAACTGAATCCAAGAAACATCAAAAATATCATCAACCATGATGAAGCAGGGATGGCCAATATACATATATAAATAAATATAATAATTCATCACATGAACAAACTGAAAGGAAAACCAAATAATCATCTCATTAGTTGCAGAAAGGCCTTTGAGAAAATCAACACCCCTTTCTTCTATCCTTACAGCCAGAACCATGTGACCAAAGCTGCCAAAATCTGCTGCATTCTGGGACTGGAACATGGCCCCCTCATCCAATTGCATCCTCACCAACTTGCTGTTTTTAATTATTTCCTTTACTGCCTAAGCTTGACTGTCCTGAAACTGGATCTGCAGACCAGACTGGCCTCAGACTCAGAGATCCCTTCATGATAAAAATCCTGGAGTGATTAGAAATACAAGGAACATACCTAAACATAGTAAAGGCAGTTTACAAGAAGCCTATAGCTAACATCAAATTAAATATAGAGAAACTCAAAGCATTTCCACTAAAATCAAGAGCAAGACAAGGTTTTTTACTCTTTTGATACCTATTCAATATAGTAGTTGAAGTTTTAGCCAGAGCAATAAGACAACTGAAGGAGATCAAGGGTATTCAGACTAGAAAAGAAGAGGTTTCTGAGTTTGAGGCCAGCCTGGTCTACAGATCCAGTTTCAGGACAGCCAAGGTTAGGCACTGAAGGAAATAATTCAAAACAGCAAGATGGTGAGGATGCAATTGAATGAGAGGGCCATGTTCTAGTCCCAGTAAGCAGCAGAACTTGGTAGGTTCTGCCATGTGGTTCTGGCTTTAAGGATAGAAGAAAGGGGCTATGGGATATTCCTCCACAACTAAGGAAAGCCTCTGAGACCAGACATGTGTTGGGGTGTCCCTGAATGGAGGTCTACAGAGGCCACTGCATGAAGTTGTGAAGGTGAAGCTTGGATTGCCTTTGAGACTCCAAGATGTTGGAGATGCCAGAGTTGTGGAATACCTGCTAAGGAGAGCTGCTAACGGGGAGTGGGACCAGCCCAAGGGGAAAAAAAAGTATGTTGTAGTCAACAAAGCAGAAAGAATTTGGAGATTTGAAGAACATTTTGACATCAGATATGGAGATGCAGAGTTTGTAGTTTGTCCAGCTGGCTTTTGGTCTTGCTTTGGTTCAATATTTACTCACTCTGCTTCCTTCCCTATGCTGTGGAATGGTAATGTATATCCTGTGTCATTATATGTTGGAAGTATGTGATCTGATTTTTAATTTTTATTTTATAAGTGATTACAGTTAAAGGATTGCATGAATCTCAGAAGAGACTTTGAACTTTAGACTTTCAAATAAGTTTGAGACTGTTGTAGACTATGGGACTTTTGAAGGTGTACTGAATACCTTTTCACATTATCATATGGCTACAAGCCTTTGAGGGCCAGGGGGTGGAATGTGGTGGTTTGAAAGAAAATGTCCCCCAAAGGAAGAGGCAATCTTAGGATGCGTAGCTTTGTTAGAGAGGGTATGATGTTGTATGGGACCACCTGCTCATTTCCCAGCTGCCCAGACTCCTGAAATAATCACATAGAAACTATATTATTTAAATCACTGCTTGGCCCATTAGCTCTAGCTTCTTATTGGCTAACTCTTAATCTTAATTTAACCCATCTCCATTAAGCTGTGTATTGACACAAAGGCTGTGGCTTACCGGGTAAAGTTCTAGCATCTGTCTCTGGCTAGGCTGCATGGCTTCTCCCTTACTCTGCCTTCTTTCTTCCAGCATTCAGTTTAGTTTTCCCTGCCTATGTCTACTGTATCCTATCACAGGCCTAAGACAGTTTCTTTATTAACCAATGGTATTCACAGCACACAGAGGAGAATCCCACATCAGCATGAAGTGTGACACGTTGGAAGCAGGTTTTGAGGTCTCATATATGCTCAAACCACACCCAATGGACAGGAGACAGACCGCTTCCTGTTGCCTTTTGATCAAGATGTAAGGACTCTCAGCTCCAGCACCATATCTGTCTTCATGCTGCCTTGTTTCCCAACACAATGATAATGGACTAAACCTCTGAACTGTAAGTGAGCCACCCCACTAAATGTTTGTTTCCATGGGTCATAGTTTCTCTTTACAGTAATAGAAACCCTAAGTAAGACACCTTACTATATACAAATGACAGACTGAGAAACAGCTCAGGAAAGCAACACCTTTCACAATGGCATCAAATAATGTTAAGTGTGTTAACTCTAACCAAACAAGTGAAAGACTTGTATAATAAAACCTCATCATTGAGGAAAGAAATTGAAGATATCAGAAGATGGAAAGTCTCCCATTCTAAAGGATCTGTAGGATTATCAGAGTAAAAATGGCCATCACACCAGAAGCCATCTATAGATGCAATCAATCCTCATCAAAATGCCAACATATTTCTTCATAGATCTTGAAAAGACAATTCTCAACTTCATATGGAAAACACACACATAGACACACACACAGACACACACACAGCAGGATAGCTAAAACAATCCTGAATCAATAAAAGCACTGTGGGAGGTATCACTAATCCTGATTTCAAACTGTCCTAAAAAGCTAAAAACAGCATGGTATTTGCACAAAAACAGACATATAGATCAATGGAATTGAAGACCCAGACATAAATCCACACACCAATGGACAACTGATTCTTTATAAAGAAGCCAGAAACACACATTGGGAAAAAAAAGACAACTTCTTCCAATTGATATTAGTCAAAATGTATGTAGAAGAATGCAGTGAGATCCATACTAATCGCTCTGCACAAAACTCAAGTCCAAAAGGATCGAAGACCTCATCATAAAACCAGATACACTGAACCTGCTAGAAGTGAAAGTAGGGAATAGCCTTGAACTCATTGGCACAGTAAAAGATGTTCTGCACAGAACACTGTTAGCAAAGCACTAAGATCAACAATTGAGAAATAAGACCTCATGAAACTGAGACGCTTCTGCACTGCAAAGGACACTGTTTTGGATGAAGTGGCAGCCTACAGAATGGGAAATGATTTTCACCAGCTCCACATTCAATAGAGGACTAATATTCAAAATATATAATGAACTCAAGAAACTAGACGTAAACAAATAAAATGCTACAATTATAAAACAGGGTACCCTAACCCCAAAATGGCCCCTATCAAGACTTCTCTTTTGTTACTCTCCCCCTCCAACCTGCCTCTAACCTGCCTTCTGCACACAGCCCACCTAACCCACTCCCTCTTGTTCCCATCCCTCATCTCCCAACCCCCTCCCCCAGTTTATCCAGGAGATCTCTTCTACTTCCCCTTCCCAGGGAAATCCATTTATCCCTCTTTGGAACTTCCTTGTTATCTAGCCTCTATGGGGCTGTGAATTTTAGGTTAGTTATCCTATACTTTATTCCTAATAATCACCAATGAGTGAGTACATACCATGTTTGTCTGGGTCTGGATCACCTTACTCAGAATGATTTTTTCTAGTTTAATTCATGTGCCTGAAAATTTCATGAGGTCATCACTTTTTACAGATGATTAGTACTCTATTGTGTGAATGTACCACATTTTTCTTATTCATTTTTCAGTTGAGGGACATCTAGGTTGTTTCCAGATTCTGGCTATTATGAATAATGCTGCTATGAACATAGTTGAACAAGTGTTCTTGTGGTATGACTGCGCATCCTTTAGGTATATGCCAAAATTTGTGTAGCTGGGTCTTGAGGTAGATTGGTTCCCAATTTTCTATGAAACTGCCACACTGATTTCCAAAGTGGCTGTGCAGGTTTGTACTCCCACCAGCAGTGGAAGAGTATTCCCCTTACTCCACATTCTCTCTAACATAAACTGTCTGATGTGGGATTCCCCTCTGTATAGTTTGAATATGTTTTATTATCATTGGTTAATAAAGAATCTGATTTGTCCTTTGGCAGGGCAGAATAAACCTAGGTGGGAAAACTAAATTGAATGTAGAGAGAAAGAAGGCAGAGTTAGGCAGACACCATGTAGTGCCAAAGGAGACAGAGGCTGGAACCTTACTGGTAAGCTACAGCCTCATGGCAATACATAGATTAATAGAAATGGGGTGATTCAAGATGTAAAAGCTATCTAGAAATATGCCTAAGTCATTGGCCAGTGTTGTAATTAATATAGTTTCTGTGTGATTATTCAGGTCTGGGCAGCTGGGAAGCAGATACATAGTCTCCATTTACAACTATCATTAGTTTTTGATCTTAGCCATTCTGACAAATGTAAGATGGTATCCCAGAGTTGTTTTGATTTGCTTTTCCCTGATGACTAAGGATATATAGCAATTCTTTGTCCTTTAGCCATTTGAGAGTCCTCTGTTGAAAATTCTCTGTTTAGATCTATGCCCTACCTTTTAATTGTATTATTTGGTATTTTGATGTTTAATTTCTTGAGTTCTTTATATATTTTGGAGATCAACCCTCTGTCAGATGTGGGGTTGGTGAGGATCTTTTCCCATCTGTAGGTAAACCTGGTGTCAGGGAACCCTCCAGGAACCCACAAGGATGACCTTAACTAAGACTCCTAGAAATGGCAGAGAGGGTGCCGGATCTGGCCATCTACTGTAAGCACTTTGGTGACTTCCGTAATTGTCATCAGAGATACTCTATCCAATCACTGTAGGAAGCAGAGGCAGAGATCCACAGACAAGCACTGTGCTGAGCTCCAAGAGTCTTGTGGAAGAAAGGGAAGGGGGATTATACCAGCCAGGGAGATCATGATGGGGAAACCCACAGATTCAGCAGACTTGAGCTCGTGGGAGTTCATGAACACTGGATGGTACCGACCTAGGCCCTCTGCATGTGTGTAACAGTTGTGTAGTTTTATCTCTTAGTAAGGCTTCTAACAGTGAGAGTAGGGCCTCTCCTTGGCCCTTAGCTGACTCTTGGTGACCTGTTCCCCATGCTGGATTACCTGGCCCTGCCTTGACATAAGGGAAGGAGCTTGTCCTGCCTCAACTTGATGTGCCATGCTTTGTGCAAGCCTATAGGAGGCCTGTCCCTTTCTGAATGGAGATGAGGAGGAGTGGTTGGGGAGGGGGTAGATAAGAAGGGGGAGGGGATAGGAGGGAGGGTGCTGTAGGAAATCCTACAGCCAGTAGCCTTTAAGTTACCTGCCCACTTGGGCATGGCCTTTTATACTATAAATGGCGATGTAAAGCACACATTCCCTCTCTCTTCCGGCTGCTGGATTTAGTTCCTGTTCCTAATTCATGCAGAGGACTGTGATCTGTGTGTCTACCCCTAAATAAAGAACCCTTTATTATACTCAATTCTGAGCTAGTGTGGGATTTCTTTTTAGCATCCATCTTCAGGAGGGTAAACTGGTTGGTATATAAAATAAATAAAGTCATTTAAGCAAAGAAGCTGTTTATAAAAAAAAAAACAGCATACCAATCTAAACAAAGAATTCTCAACATAGGTAACTCAAATAGCCGAGAAACACTTAAATGTCCAAGATCTTTAGTCATCCTGGAAATGCAAGTTGAAACTACCTTGAGATTTTATCTTATACCTGTCAGAATGGCTAAGAGCAATAACACATGTGACAGCTCATGCTGTTGAGGATATGGAGTAAAGGGAACACTCATCTGTTTCTGGGAGTAAAAGCTTGTACAGCCACTATGGAAATCAATATGGTGTTTCTTCAGGAAAATGGAAATGAATCTACCACTTGTGGTAGTTCGAATGTAATTGGCCCCCATAATCTCATAGGGAGTGGCACTATAAGGAGGTGAGGCTTTGTTGGAGTAGGTATGGCCTTGTTAGAGAAAGTGTGTCACTGTGTGCGTGCGCTGTGAGGTTTTTTATGCTCAGGATACAGCCCAGTGACTCAGTCAACTTCCAGTTGCCTGCAAGATGTAGGACTCTCAGCTACTCCTCCAAGACTATGTCTACCTCCCTGCCACCATGCTTCCTGCCTTGATAATGGACAGAACCTCTGAAACTATAAGCCAGCTACTGCAATTAAATGTTTTCATTTATAAGAGTTGCCATGGTCATGGTGTCTCTTTACAATAGAAACCATAAGTAAGACAGCACTCTTGGGCATCTAAAGGATGCTTCATCCTACTACAGAGACACTTGCTCAACTGTGTTCATTGCTGCTCTATTCATAATAACCAGAATTTCGAAATTCTGGACAACCAGAAATTGGTCCTTCATCAGAAGAATGGATTTTTTTTTAAAAATAGTAGTACATTTACACAATGGAGTGTTACTCATCTGCTTAAAAAATGACATCATGAATTTTGCAGGTAAATGGATGGAACTAGAAAAAAATCAATTTGAGGGAGATAACTCAGACCCAGAAAGACAAATATGGTATGCAATTCACTTATATTAGCTGTTAAATCAATGATAACCAAGCTACAATTCATGGAGCTACAGAGGTCAAGTATAGAGCAAGGAACTAGGGGTACAGATATGTCTCCTTTGGGAAGGGAAATAGAATAGATAGCTATGGGTGGATATGGCTAGGACAGGAGGGCCAAGTAAGGAGGCTGAGGGAAAAGGTCCTGAGGGAGGGAATATGGGGAGAAACACCTAAAATTAAGGGCAATTTGAGGGGCATTTTGGAAACCTAATACAGTAGAATCTTCCTATTATATATACATATATGAAACTGATATAAATTAAAAATCAGCAAATAATGGAAGAGACAGAGTCCCAACTGGTCATCTCTTGTCACTAAATGAAGCTTCCAGTACCAGGACTGGGCTATGCGGAATTGAGTTGTTGTCAAAGTAGAACATCTCATGGGAATTCCCAAAAACCTCAGACCATTGCCAAGACCATAAGCTGCTTTCCACAAACTGACAGCAAGTCTCCATTGTTGAAACGACGCCTACAAAACTCATGGAACATGGAGAAGTTGGGCTTGTGCCTACAGAGAGAGCCTTCCCCTCTGTGTGCTAGCATCTTTGGTATAAGAATGTACTTTCACCCTACCAAAAAAAAAAAAAAAAAAAAGAAAGAAAGAAAAGTAAACACCAACCCAGCTACAAACCCTTGATCTACAATGGTATCCTGACTGCAATACATGCTAGGGCAATGGTGGCACAAATCTCGTGGGAGTGACCAACCAATATCTGATTTGACTTGAGATGGAACTCATACCTGATACTCTTTGATCCGCCAAGAACCAGAGACTAGATAGCCCAGGGGCTTTGGTTAAAACCAAATGCTACTGTTCTAGAAAAACAAAATGAAACAAAAACCCTTTATCAATAAAATAACTCCTAACAGTGTTCTGCTCTATCAGTACCTTATTCAGCCATCATCAAAGAAGGTTCCTCCTGCAGCAGATGGGACCAGATGCAGAGACCCACAGCCACACATTATGCAGAGTGAAAACCTTAGAATACTCAGCTCTAGATGGGCTGTCTTTATCAAATCCTTCTGCTCAGTGCTCAGGGAACTCCATGGAAGAGGAGTCAGAAAGAGTGTAAGAGCCAGAGGGGATGGAGGAGACCAAGAAAAGAAGGTCCTTTAAATCAACACGATCAAAGCTCATTTGAACGCAGATAGGATGAAGCTGCATGTAAAGGGCCTGCATGGGGCTGCATCAAGTCCTCTGTGTATACATTATGGTTTCCAGTTTAATGCTTTTTTGAGATTCCTGAGTGTGTGAACAAGTGTGTCTCTAATTCTCGTATGTTCTCTTGAGCTCTTTTCATTCCTGAGTGTGTGAACAAGTGTGTCTCTAATTCTCATATGTTCTATTGACCTCTTTTCATTCTAATTGTTTTTGTCTTGTCCAATTCAGTGTGATCGTTTTTTATCTTACTATATTTTATTTTGTTGTATTTTATTATTATCCTATAGAAGCCTGTCTGTTTCCTAATAAGAGACAGAAAGGGAGGGGATCCAGTTGGGAGAGGTAGTGGAGAGGAACTAGGAGGAGTAGAGGGAGGGGAAACCATAATCAGGATATACTATATGAAAAAATCTACTTTCAATATAAAGAAAAAGAATAATGAAATACAATAACTGAATATATTATACAGCATATTAGGCAGTGATGATTGGTATGAGAAAAGAGAAAGCAGGGTTATGAATACGGGCAGAGAGTTAGGTCCGGGAGATGTCATGTAGGTAATGAGTTTGTTGCATCTGAGCAAAGGCTTCAAGAAGAAAGGAAACCTAACAGATATCTGCCATGACTGAACCAGGTAGAGGAAGATCTACGGCAAAGGCCCTGGGGTGGGAGTGTGCCTGCCATATTTAACCAACACTGGATGGTATGGAGTGAAGGAGGGGAATGGGTGAAGAAAGGGGGTAGTGAAAGGGTTGAAGATAATCAGTTAAGGTATTTTTCTTTTAGTAATCTTTTACTTTTGCTCTAAAAAAATTCAGCCAGGTACAGTGATCTGTAATCCCAGAACTAGGGAGGCTGAGGCAGAAAGATCATGAGTTTGGGGCCAGTCTGGCTATATAGTGAATTTTAGGCTATACTGGGCTACATAGCAAGATTCTCTCAAAAGAAAAACAGAAAATTAATTATATTATTAATAATAAAATAAAACAAATACAAATTTTAAATTATTTTTTCAAAGTTTCCTGTAAAATGGCTTATGTTAACATAGGTACTTGCATTTTCTTAAACGCAAATCATTCGAAAGTACGAACTGATGATTTTCATAAAGAATCATCTGAGGAAGTTTGGTTTTGAGGCAGAATTACTGTAAAGTGATGTCGCTGAAGCTTCCGAGTGCTTGTGTTCTGTTGCTGTGACAAAGTCCCATAACCAAAAGCAACTGGAGAGGGAGAGTTCAGCTTACAAGTATGAGGTCACACCCCATCATGGAGGAAAGTCAGAACAGAAACTCAAGGCAGGAAGCTGGAGTCAGGAGCTGAAGCTGAAACCATGGAGGACTGCTACTGAGTGACTTGCTCAGCCTGCTTCCTTATACCACTCAGGACCACCTGCCCAGGTATGACGCTGACCCCACTGGCTCAGCCCACTCACAATAATCATTAATTACGAAATGGTCTACAGATGGAAGCATTTTCTCAATTGAGGCTCCTCTTCCTGGATAACTCTAGCTATGCTGCCTGACAAAAACCTGACCAGGACAGTCCCTTATGTGCCCTAACAGTGTCTTTATGTATCAACAAGTTTCATTAAATAGCAATTTAAACACATTCAATGGGGGCTACTGCTTGTTTTCAGTTCAACAGCACAGCCTCTTCATCGCTTTCATCTTGGGTGATTTCAAATTTGTGGGTATTTTCAAATCTGCTTAAGAGGAACTAGAACTGAGGACTGTTTAGCTTGAGCTCAAAAGGATATAATTACGTGTTTCATACACTCTTCCATGTAAGGTATTGCTACCCATGTAGGCAAATAAATGATGCCCTGGAATATCCCCTCTGCCCGTGGTGACATCCCCCTGCCGCATCCCTGCCACATAGCATCAGGACTGTTCAAGAGCCTCCTCTTCAACTACCAAAAGATAAAAACATCTATGGTCCCAGAGCTTTCAAAATTCGGCCCTTTATTTCAGGATCCATTCATTCTTTCAACCTACCTATCGTTTCAACAAGAGAACTTATCTGTTAGGTTACAAAGCAGGCCCCCAAATGGCAGTGCTACTGATGATGTCCTAAGATAATGGCCCAACCCAGGTGAGCAGAAGAATCCTACCAGGTAAACTGAGACCTAAACTCAACACGCCTCAGACACCTTGTGATTTGGGTCTCTGTTCTTCAGGAAAGTCACCATTTCCCTTCTCTGTCCCTAATGGTAGACCACTGCAAGCAAAGTTAACTCAAAAGCCTGTGGCCTCTAGAGACTCCCACCCTGCTGCCTGTCATATAGAATCTCTTCTCCTGCCTGGCCACTGCTCTCTACTTTCTGAGATGTCTGTCCCACTCTAAACTTTTTCTAGCCACGGGGTGATCTAGTTTGGTGGTTTCCCTGCCCTTGCTCATACCGATTGCCCCGTCCTTTTACCTATGCAGAAATACCTTGACACTTGGTTCCATATTTCACCATATCTCTCATAGAGTCATTTAAATCTAAAAAAAACAGATACTCTACAGTTGCATGCTCTGATATCTCTGGGCTTTGACAACAGCAATGCATGCAGGTGCCTGGCCTATTAGAGAGCATAGCATAAGAGAATATTCCCACTGGGCTTTTTGTTGTAGCTGTTTTTAGATAAAATGCCATGTAACCTAGGTTGAGTTCAAACTCACCATGTAGTCAAAAATGGTCTTAAATAACAGATTCTCCTGCCTTAGCTGCCTAAATGCTGGGGTAACAGCCATGTGCTATCATGTCCAGGATTTTAAGTCTTTGGATATACATTCCATATTTCCTCTCATTCTTATTTCCATGTGGTTTTAATATGTGGCCTCAGTCAGTGATTTACCATTGATATTTAGGGCCAAATAATACACTTTTTTTCTGGCAAAAGAGAAGTCTGTCTTGTGATTCTAAGAATCTAAGGTTTCTAAGTAACTCTGTCCTTTTCCCACCAGACATCTGTAGCACTTTCTTATTGGAGAGAACCAAAAGTATCGCAGGCACTGGGACAAAAGTTCCCCACCCTCATCCACGAAGAATTCACCTTCAGTCATCCAGGACAGCCTCTCAGACAAGCGCCAGCTTACACTCAGGAGATGGAAAAACTCACGATAGAATAAAAGAGGAAACTGAGCCCCAGCCCCTTCCCACGTGGGGGAGCGGTGAGAAGCTGTGAACAGGATGTTGCATTGCCCCCCTCAAGCATCTGCGTGTAGCAATTCTAAAAGAGGCTGACCTAATCACTGGGGATGGCTGCTTGCAAAATTAAGGAAGCGGTCGTTGGTGGCTAACTTGCTGTACTTTCATAATGGTTGTGGTTATTCTTTAGAAGACAGATGAGACAAGAGTAAAGGGGATGATGACTGTTGGCAAGATGACAAAGCAGTTGGTGGTGTGTCTAGGTACAGAAGACAAAGTAACTGTTTTCCTGTAGCTCATAATAGGGATGGAGGTAATCCTGCTTCTGTCCATCCACGTAACCTGTCTGTTAGAAAGGCATAATTATATCTGTTGGGATAGCAAGTAATGTATCCCAGCACTTGAAAATTTGACAATAGAATTGTGATTCAAGGCTATCCTGTGCTACATGGTGAGCCCCTTAAGCCACGCACACACACACACACACACACACACACACACACACACACACACACACACACAGAGAGAGAGAGAGAGCAGGGGGGTGTTGTAATTTCAAACCAAGGCATTACTCAGGAAAGAGAAAAATGTTCTAAAGAAGAAATTCTGATTACCAAAACCACAAATCTTGTAGTGTTAGTAAAATTCTTAAAGAAGAAATGGAGATGAGCCTTGAAGGCATGGGCGTGGTGTCACCTGGAGTGCACTGATTTTTTTGATCATTTGAAATGAGACAAAACATTTTTTTTTGGTTTTTTGAGACAGGGTTTCTCTGGAGACCAAACACTTAGGAAGCCTATATAAACCCATTTAGGAACTATTAAGACCCTAGATTTAGTTCTTGGTGACAATACCCAGGGTGATCTTTTCTGAGACAGTGGATAGAATGAGTGTAGTATGCCAGTTCGATATGGATTCTGAGTGTAGAAAAGGAGAAGCAGATATGAGCCATCCTTTCAAGGTACCACAGTGTGAATGGGAAGGAGGATAGAGCGTGTGGAAGGACGTAGAAGGTGAAAAGAGGTTTCCGTTTTGTTTGCTTGGTTTAGGGACTGAAATGGCTTAAATTGTTGTGTAAGTCAAGGTTCTTTAGAATCACAGAACTGATAGAAAGGGGATTTATTAGAGTGGCTCACAGACTGTGGCCCAACAATGCCTGTCTCCTGACAGAAAGTCCAAGAACCCAGTAGTTATCAGTTCATAGGGGTGAATATCTAAGCTGGTCTTCAGTATACAAAAGAATCCTGAAAAGTAGGCACTAATACCAGTGAAGGGATGGACTTGCCAGCAAGAATGAGGACTAGCAGGCAAAGAGCAAAAGCTTCCTCTTTCCTTGTCCTTTATATGGGGTACCATGTGAAGATGGGGACAAATTTAGGGTGGTTCTTCCTATCTCTAATGATCCAATTAACTAATCATAGCACCCAGCATTCAAAGATGACAAAGGCAAAATTCATTTAAAATGAGATCAGCACAGGCTAGGTGAGGGCAGGAGGTGACTGCAAGATGATGTATAACTTTGCACTCAAAATTTGGGCTCTCTCATTTGTCATAGAAGTTATTGAGGAGTTTCACATTTAAAAAAAGGTGAAATAAACACGAATACTTTAGAAAATTTACATCAATAGCAGTGTTCAAATCAGGTGGGTACAGAGAATGGACCAAAAAGAGTAATTAGGATTGGTTGTGCTACTGCTGGTCAACACCAGAAAGTGATAATTTGGTCCAGGATGAAAGACAATGGAGATAGATAAACTAGCACATATCTGGTTGGGAGAGGCAAGGGAAAGAAAAGACTGAGGATAACTACTATAATTTTAGCTTGAGACACTGCAGAAATGGGCGTGCTATTAGTCAAGGCAGATAACTATGAAAGAACAGAAAAGTTGAGAAGGAGAGAAACTGTGGAAGGGGTTTTGTTTTTATTTTTATTTTTGTTTTTAACACATGATCTTTCTTATGTGGCTCTGGCCATCCCAGAACTTGTTGTGTGGAACTCGCGGAGATCCACCCAAGTGCTGCGATTAGCAGCATGCAGCACCACGCTTGGCTATGGGGAATTTTTCTTTTAAGTTGGAGCTGAGGATGTTGCTCAGTGATAGAGTATATGACATGTCAGAGGCCCTACTCTCCAACTTTGCCTTTTTAACACCCCTCCCATCAGTAGATGGGTTTCTGGTCCCTCCCCCTTGAGGTCAGGTATGGCGGTTCAAATCTGTAATCCCAGCAGTTGGGAAGGAGAGGCAGTAAGATCGCAAGTTTAAGGTTGTTCTCAGCTACACAGCAAATGTGAGGCCAGCCTGGGTTACAAGAGACCCTGTCTCAAAAGGACAATAATGATGATGTCCCCTCCTCTTGCAGCTGGATCAGCTTTCATGACAGCCTTAGTGAACGGAGTGCTGAGGGGTGACTCACAAAGCTAGGTGAGAAATAACAGACACCATTGACTGGTTTGTCCTAACTGACCACAGGAGGCACTACAGTTAGACCACGTGAATAAAATGCCTTTCAAATGACTCTAGGCTCCACCAGGGTCCCACTGGCAATTAGGAGAGATTCCTTAAATGAAAAGTAACCTAGTGAAACCCACCTTCAATTCATGAGTGAAATCAGTTGTAGCTACTATTTTTGGTACTTGTGCTTTGGGGGATCATTAAACAGCAAGACAAAGTCAGAACAAAAATGGTGAGTCAAATTCTGAACACATGTCTGGAACATCTAGAGTAGACACTTGAAAAAAAGAACAGAAATTCAGATCTGAGGCACAGGCAAGAGTTGGGCGTCTGAGAGTTCATTTATGTGTATCCCCTACTCCCTTCTACCTCATGCTGCGTGTGTGTCCTTGGTGCAGCTTCACATTTTAAAACTTCATTGAGTCTGACTAGAAATACCTCAGAGACTTAGGAAGTGTGACATCATGCCCATTTTAGAGTGGAGGAGAATTCTAAAAGGCCCTATAGGATGAAGCCCAGACAAAAAAACAAAAAACAAACAAACAAAAAACAGTTCTTCTGGTTCCCAGTATAATGCCATTTCCAGTGCACCCTTCTACCTGCAGGGAGACAGCAAAATGCCACTCAGGAGCAGAAGATGCTCCTGAATCATCTCCTTGAAAATGGACAGCTTAGAACCCTAAAGACAGACAAGGGAAGAGTTGTAAAGAGGGTTTTTCAGACTTTAACCCTGAAGGCAAACATTACAAAAGAGAAGAAGCTTGCCAAACGCTCATGAAGTTATGGATATGTAGACCAAAAGGAAGATTTTGAAGTTACTCATTCATTTGTTTAATGGTTATTTACTGATTATTTGCTGTGCTCCAGGCAAATACTGGATGCTGACTCAAGAAGGAAATAGGAAGCAAGTCATAAACTATTAGCTGAGCCCCAGGGTTTCCTGGAGGAAGACATGAAAATGGCAGACCTTGGTGAGGCAGGATGAGTTGAGGGTGCACAGAATTCTAGACAGAAAGGCCCAGAGTTAAGAAGGATGCTCCATTCTAGGCAAACAACAAAGTTAAGTCCGGCCAACTTGGTCTCAACAGTTGACCAATGATTCCTATCAGCTCCCATGTCAACGGCCGTAATACTGTGCTATGAGCTGAAGCAACCCAAGGTAGACAGGAAAATTACAAAGGGCCCTGCACACAGTGCGTCCCTAGACTTGAAGCCAGTCTGTGCCAAGAACCCCAGGCAGAGAAGCCTGGCATGAGTGTCACTCAAATCTCCTCCACACAGGGCTAGCTCATCTCCCTGAGACTTCTTGCACACCACCACAGTCTTACAACACTCGGCAACTTCTTGCTCATAACTTTTCACCCACAGTGCTGAAATCTGGATCTGTCTCTGACATGGTTATTTATCTTTTACTTTAGCTCAGGGCAGGACTCTTTACATAAATGAAATCCCCAACACCTATCGGAACGCATTGCTTCTGAACATAAAACATGGCAACTGAACAATGGAGCACCCCTCCGTGGAGAGCTTCTCTTACTTAAAATAAGTTCCTGTAATTTTAGGCCAACAGCCATAAGTTACATATAGTACAGGGGGCCCTACTTCCCCATCTCCCTGGGTCCTGTTTCTCATGTCCCCTTGTGAAAAGAAACAGGGCCTGATTTTCCAGAGCTAAAGAAGGCTCCCCGGCCTCCCCATAGCCCTGCTCCCAGCATGGAAGCACCCTGCCCAAGATCCCACCCATTTCTAGGGATGAACTATGTCCCATCTCCCCTTTCCCGGCTGGCCATGCCTTCAGTGCACAACTGCAAGCAGACACTTGGTGGAAACTACCTTGAAGTCCCGATATCACAGGCAGAAGTAGCAGTTCCAGGACCAGACACCATTCCTGATTTCTGAAGTAGCACATGCTACTTTGCAAAGCTTCTCAGGAACACGGGCGACAACTGTGAGAGCAGGCAGGGAACAAACCCCAGCAGAAGCAGGAAGTTGTGTATGAGGCGGTGCGGTAGGGTGGGAGGATCTTTTTTCCCCTGGCTGTTCTGGAACTTGTTCTGTAGACCAAGCTGGCTTAGAACTCACATAGATCTGCCTGCCTCTGCTTCCTGAGGGTAAGGATGAAAGGTATGTGCCACCACACTGGCTTGCAAATTAAAGGTAGTCTGTCCTGAGGGTTTCCCACTCAGAAAACTCAATAGAAGCTATGAGCTTTCTTCTCACATAAAAATCACTGTATTTAATATAGTATGTATTCTTATACCTTTGATTCTTAAAACCCAATCATAGAGATTCAGTCAGGAGCTAAGACATAGAGGTACCCATCTAAGTGTGAGTGGGCAGAAAGTCCATGAGAAAATTACAAAAGGCCCTGCAGACAATGCATCCCTAGACTTGAAGCTAGTCAGTGCCAAGAACGCCAGGCAGAGAAGCCTGGCATGAGTCTCACTCAAATCTCCTCCACACAGGGCTAGCTCATCTCTCTAAGACTTCTTGCACACCACCACAGTCTTACAACGCTGTGTAACCAGATCCACACCTTAGTCCTGTTTCTCCTGTCTGGCAATCTTCTCTCATGGTAAATTCATGGCGTGAAATTTCAAATTCTTCTCCACTGGACATCATCAGGAGCAATTTCTTAGCTTGAAAGAATGGATTTCTTCTCACCCTTGTCTCATTCTAATTTACTGAGTATAAATGAACTTTTTTTTTTTTAACCTACGGCACTATACGGGAGACTCAGGAAGTGAGTCATAGTGCCTGAGACAGAATATCCGTAATCATTTTACAAGTGAAGATATTTCTGATGTTCAGAATGGGGGTGATGGCTTCTCTTCATCCTGTGAACTCTTGTAGCCATCATCACAAGCGGTCAGCAGGAGGAGAGACACCAGGCCAACTCAATACCTGGCATTGGACATGATGTCCCATGATCCTGATCACACCAGAGACCTTTGAAGTGGCCATGGCAGGCATCAGTACTTGCACCTTACTGAAACTCAGGGTCAGACTTTGCCTGAGTAATGTTTCAGCTATCATGAATTCCCCATGTATTCTCCACATGCAGAAATATGTCAAGGTTATGAGTCTGGCCCACGCCCTCCAGAAATCAGTCCTGGCCAGCCTCTGACCTTTTTTCTTATGCCTCTTTGCACTGTGCCTGCTCTTTTCTCTGCCTGTCCTCCAGCATGGGAGACAACAAAACTTTGAACTAGAAGAGAAGTTATGGCAGGAACAAATGAGCAAGGTTTTAAAGTGGATTTAAGTAGGGCAAGCTTTAGATCAAACTTTAAAAAGGAACTGAAGATGAGGGGGTGGGGTGAAACGAGAGGGCGAGCAATGTACAGGAAATAAGCTGGGTGTGCTTGGTCCAGTCCTGGGGTTTCTCAAAACCATCAGCCCACCAATCTCAGAAGAGTCTTCCAAGAAAGACAGAGGAAAAAGGGCAGGGCTGCAAAAATAGAAGAACCTGTGTGGGGAACCATCAGAAGCACTACTCAGTACAGAAACAGTACAAAACACTCTTCTCAGGCTGCAGACGATGGCTCAGTAGTTAAGAACACTTGTTCTTGCAGATCACTCAGGTTCGATTTGCAGCACTCACATGGTGGCTCAGAACCACCCCAGTTCCAGAGGATCTGATGTGGGCACCAGGTACACACATGGTGTACATGCATACATGCAGACAGAAGATTCATACACATAAGAATAAATAGATTAGAAGCTAGGTAACAAGGAGAACCTTAAGAGAGACATACATGGATCCCCCTGGGAAAGGGAAATAGAAAAGATCTCTTGAGAAAATTGGGAGTGTGTGTGTGTGGGGAGATGGGAGGATGGAAGGGGAGGGGGAGAAGAGAAGGGAAGGAGGAGAAGAACACGAGGGAACGGGATGCTCAAGAAGGCAGAAGGACAGAGAGGGAGAGAAAAGAAAGAGATATCTTGATTGAAGGAGACATTAAGGAGCTAGTGAGAAACATGGCACTGGGGAAATTCCCAGGAATCCTCAAGGATGACCCCAGCTAAGACTCTAAGCAACAGTGGAGAGGATGCCTAAAGCGCCTTCTCCTGTAATCAGACTGATGACTACCTTAATTGTCATCATAGAACCTTCAGACAGCAACTGATGGAAGCAGATACAGAGATCCACAGTGAAGTACTGGGTCGAGCTTCCAGAAACCAGCCCAAGAGAGGGAGGAGTGATAATATGAGCAAAGAGGTCAAAACTCCCTGAGATTGAGATATGCCTACAGGGAGGGCTGCAGACACTTTTTGTATGACTGTGTACAAGCAGACTGATCTCATCATGTGAATTTAAAATTTAACAAGGCAATGATAATGATAGAGTTTTTTAGTATTTGTATTAGTGAGGGTTCTCAAGATGTAGCAAAACTTATAGAATGAATACTCTGTCTCTCACTCCATATATGTGTGTGTGTGTATGTGTGCATATGTGTGCATGTGTGTATATATATATATATATATATATATATGATTTATTAGAATGACGTATAGGCGTGGTCCAGCTAATCCAATATTGCCTAGCTGTTCACAGAAAATCCAAGATTCCAGAAGTTGCTCAGCTGATCTTCAGTAGATGCTAGAATCATGAAGAAGTAGGCTCTAATACCAGTGAAGGAATGGATTTACTAGTAAGGGCAAGAGCAACCAGGAAAAAAGCTAAAGCTTCTGTGGTGATGTGAAAGAAAAGGGCCCTCAAAGCAAGTGGCACTATTAGGAGGTATGGCCTTGTTGAAGTAGGTGTGGCTTTGTTGGAGGAAGTGTGCCACTATGGGGGCAGGCTTTGAGGTCTCTTTCACTCACTGTGTCAGACCATTTCCTGTAGCTGGCAAGATGTAGGACTCTCAACCACTTCTCTAGCACCACATCTGCCTATATGCTACCATGTCCCACCATGATGATAATCAACTGAACCTCTTAAACTGTTAAGTGAGCCACCTCAATTAAATATTTTCCTTTATAAGAGTTGCTGTGGTCATGGTGTCTCTTCATAGCAATAGAAACCCTAACTAAGACAGCTTCCTTGATGTGGGATTTCCCTCTGTATGCTGTGGATAGCATTGGTTAATATAGTAACTGCCTTGGCCTGTTGATAGGGCAAAAGACTAGAGCTAGGCAGGGGAAAACTAAACTGAATGCTGGGAGAAGGAAGGCAGAGAGGGAGAAGCCAGGTAGCCTGAGACTGGGAACTTTACCCAGTAAGCCACAGCCATGTGGTGATTCACAGATTACTAGAAATGGGTTAAATTAAGATATAAGTGTTAGCCAATAAGAAGCTAGAGTTAATGGGCCAAGCAGTGTTTTAAGTAATATAGTTTCTGTGTGATTATTTCAGGGCTGAGCAGCCAGGAATGAACCAAGCAGCCCTTCTTCCATGTCCTTATTTAGGCTTATAGCAGAAGGTTGACCCAGATTAAAGGTGTGTCTTCCAGTCTTAAGATCCAGATCAAAGGCAGTGTTTTCCCACATCAAAAATCCAGATTAAAAATAGATCTACTTCAGATTAAGCAAAAACTCCCTCATGGGTATGCCCTCTATTTTTGAATTTTAATTTTTATTTTAATTCCACATGTAGTCAATTGACAACCAAGAATAGCCATCACAAGTACCTACTAAGGCAGATACTTTCCAGAACTTTTATGTACATGATCTTGTTCAAACATGGCCACCTCAGAGAGGACACCCATAAACCCTGCTCCCATTTTATGGAAGACAAAACTTAGGTCCAGGGTTGTAGATGTAACTCAGTGGGTAGGGCACTGGCCTAGCATGCAAAAACCATGAATATGATATCCAGAATTGTATAAATCAGGTGTAGTGGTATATGCTTATGTGGTGAAAGTAGAAGGTTTCAGAAGTTCAAGGTCATCCTTGACCACACACTATATAGCGAGTTTCAAGTCAGTCTGGACTACATGGGACCCTGTTTCAAAAACAAACAAGAAACCCCTAAAGTCCAGAGAAAGTAAAAAGAAGCCTATTAGAAAGGAGTCCATCTGGTGGGATGGGGTGTGTTTAGGAAGCTTCACACCTACAGTGAGTGACTCCACCATCAGATCACCGGAGTCAGAGAGGTTCAGAAGATCTTCACAGTCACAGACATTTTAAGGACAAGAAAGGGCGAGGAGACCTGGTGCAGCCACAGCTCCTACAGAAGATACTGAAAAACCCCTCCCTTCCTAGGTACTTGGTGTTCATGACTCAGCATTCAGCACTTGACACTTAATGGAGCAGACACCATTTTAAAAAGGTCCTTGCTGTGTTGGTGACTTGACAGCCTGGGGTGCTCTGCAGACCACACACGTGGGAAACTCAGGGCCAATGTTAAGAGACTGTTTGCAGAACACAGCTAGGCGGTGGAGATCAAAATATGACTCAGAACTATGTAGCATTCAGCAAGCTGAAACCTGGGGAACCAGGGACTGTAAGGAGCCTTCACACAGGCTGTAAGCAGTGCCCTAAACATGGGGAAAGATCACATTGAGGGGGCAGCATTCACAAATAGACTCCTGAAGAATTGTTCAGAAGTATCATCAGTGTCTGTAAACCACATTCAGAGACCTGTCTTAAAGTTTCTAATGCTGTGAGGAGACACTGTGACCAGGGTAATTATTATAAAGAAAACATTTAATTAGGAAGGCTCATTTACAGTTTCAGAGGTTCAGTCCATCATCATCGTGACAGCAAGCATGGTGGCGTACAGGCAGATGTAGTGCTAGGGTAGTAGCTGAGAATTCCTACATCTTGCAGGCAACAGAAAGTCAACTAAGGCACTGGGTGTGGTATCCTGAGAATAGGAAACTTCAATGCCTGCCTCCATAGTGACATTCTTCCTCCGACAATGACATACCCACTCCAACAAAGCCATGCCTCCTAATAATGCCATGAGATTATGGGGGGCAACCACATTTAAACTACCACAAGACCCAACCAGAATCTGCAATGCTGTTTCTCAAAGAAAGACTCAAAGATGAGAAAAACACCACCCACAAGTATGTCAGTACCTGAAACCTGAGTTTGCAAAAAATGCTCAGAGATGAGATGAGCTTCTAAGAGCCTAGGAAAGTGTGCAGAGGCTAAAACCTGAATCCAGCTAACAAGTCAACTTTGTTCTACTCTGTTCTTGTCCCCCTGCTCTTCTGGTGTGGGAGGTCCTTCTTTCTATGTGTTGCTTTCATTGGTTAAATAAAAAAACTGCCTTGGCCTTTTGATAAGGCAGGGCTTAGATAGATGGGGAAAAGAGAACAAAATGCTGAAAAAGAAGGTAGTGTGACAGATGCCATGTTTCTCCTGCATGAGACGGACACTGGTTAGACTCATGCCGGTAAGCCACAGTCAGGTGGTGATATACATTAATGGAGATGGGTTAAACAAATATGTAAGAGTTAGCCAATAAGAGGCTAAAACTAATGGGCCAGGCAGTAATTAAATAAATGCAGTTTCTGTGTAATTATTTCGGGAGTTAAGCTAGCTGGGCGCCGGGAACACGGCCCGCTCCTCTTATTACTATACTCTTCCTTCCTCCTCCTTCTTCCTCTTTTAATTTTCCTCTCCCAAAGTACATGGACTGGGTCTGGTTTGTGGGTTCCCTGTGACTCATCTCCTGGGGGTTAGAACTATTCTACTTTATTTCCCTCTCTCTGTTCAGTCCACCTCTGGCCTCTCTGCGTCTTCTGGCTACAGCGTATTGTGCATACAGTTTATATTCTGTTTGCTTTCTTCCCTGTATTTTCTCTATCCCCCCAATCTGATCACTAGTCTTACTCTGCAATTTTCTTTTTATTCACACCCACAGTAACTAATAAATATATCAGTGTACATAGTACTGTCAGAGCCCTGCCTTTATTCCCTAAAATTATTGATGGTGAAAAGGGTGATATTTTTTTTATATTACTGTATTTTCTTATTGGGCCTACCCATTGATACTGATATTGCAGATAGTAATCACCATCAGGAGAGCACTGGGGATTGAGCCTGGTCTAGCAGAGGAAAACGACACATCAGCCCTGCTGTAACTCAGGCTCTCCAGAACATTGCAGACACATCTACTGAAAGAGGAATGATGACTCCAAATTCGATCAATAACCTAATCCCAGATGTACAAGTCCCAGTGCAAAAATACAAGAAACATAAAAAGCAAAGGGAGCAAGTTTTCTTCGAAAATCACCAACCCTACAGTAACACCGGCAATGAGAAGGAGTTTAATGAAATTCCAGACACATTTTAAGAAAAGGATTGTAAATAGTTTCAAAAGAACACAAACTCCTGAATAAATGTCAAGAAAATATAACGAACAGTTAGATGAGAAAAAGGGAGTCAATATAGGACATAAAAATGGAATTCAATAAAAGGAAAAACTAAAGAAAAACCATATTTTTGTCGGGGGCCATGCGAGGGGATCCACAGGAAGCATTGGAACTGATGGAACACAGCTGGGCAGTCAGCAAATTCATGCCTGCGTGAGTCTTGGAAGGCTAAGTCCCAAGGACTGTGTGTCCTGAGGAACTCATGCTGTTATTGAGCATAGCTCTGGTTGCTGCCTTCGTGGTCACCACATCCTCATAATCTACAGGTTGTATGAAAACTCTTAGGGCTTTCTAGCCCTTCACTGGGCAGTGTTCCTGACACAATAATAGTGACTGACTTTTCCCAAGCATTGCTGTTGGAGCAGATTAGTAATTCAACCGCCACCCTCAGAAAGAATTTAGATGTATATAATTGTTAGTAAGGCTAGGTTAAAGGTTTTTGTTAATGAATTTGAGGTACAAATCTTGGTGAACAATTTAAAGCTTAGAAAGGTACACTTTTAGTGTACCTTGTACAAGTACAAGGGACTTGTAGTGGCATTTCAATTGTATTTTAATAAAGACTGCCTGAAGATCTGAGAGTAAAACATTCCCACTTATAGACCAGGTCAGCCTTATAGACCAGGTTATGGTAACACACACCTTTAATCCCAGTAACCATAAAGACACATACCTTTAATCCCACTAGCTGCACTAGTGGCCATAGAAACCGAAGGTGCATGCCTTTAATCATGGTGGTACATGCCTTTAATCCCAGCCCTAGAGAGGATTATAAGGGTGGGAAGAAACAGTTCTTAACACACAGTCTCAATCTGAGATTCCGGGAAGCAGGATCGCCATTTCAGACTGAGGTAGAGGTAAAAGCCAATGGCTGGCTGTTTTGCTTTAAAGATCTTCAGGTTGAGCCCCAGTTTCTGACCCTGAGTTTTTATTAATCATGCTTCAGGGACTCACTGAGATCAGGGAACAGGAACACTGGCAGCCTGGCTATTGCTGACTGGTGTACCTTTCTTGCTAGGATGGGTTGGTAATCAAAGGTGATGATGAATTCCTTGTGCCCATTGCTGCCCTCTCCCTGATGTAAAAAACTGTTGATGAATGGGTATTCACCCTGAAGATTTAAAATAGAACCGACTGATTATTTTTATATATAAAAGTTAAGATTTGCGATTCTTTTAAGATTTTACAGGTTACCTTTTCAGATAAATAATAAAATAATTGATCCTTTCTTTGTAACTGCAAAATGCAGCCTGTGAGTAAAAGAACTGACTGGGGAAAAATACCTTGCTTGCTTACACTTTGTTAATCTATAACAATTTTCTTGAATATGATGTATATGGGCTCTTGGGAGTAACTTGTTTTTCACTTGTAATATGTAAAATATTTAATCCTGTAATGGAAATGAGAAACATGTTTTTTTAACCTGTGTTCATTATAATCATTCACTTGAAAAATAGAACTTAACCACATTGAAATTTTTATATTGCTTGAAAGATTTTGCTAGGGTATATAAGCTGTAATGAAAAAATTAAAAATGCACAGGAAGGATTCACCTGGATAGAGATGAGAAAAGAAATAAAAAGATGAGAGATGATAGAAAGACCCAAAGGTAGGTAGGTGTGTGTGTGTGTGTGTGTGTGTGTGTGCGCGTGCGCGCTTCCCTTTTTGCTGGCCATGGAGAGTTAATTTTTGCCTCACTCATTGGCCCCAGAGAATTAAATTTTACACCCCTAGAGAGAAAAGTCAAATTAAGTGATTAGTTCACTAACTCCATGGCTCCCCTTCAGTTTCTGAGCTGCTGCTGGAAGGTGGTCCTCAAAGCAACACATATTGAAACGCTGGAGGCAAAAATTTCATTAAATTTTCTTTAAAAAGATTACAGGGAAAGCCTTGCTAGTAGAACTAATAACAAGAAGGACACAATATCATAGCTTGAAGACAAAGTAGAGAAATTTGAACATTTAGCTCCTGACAAAGGTTGACCAATAAAAATGTACAAATGGTCCATGTGAGAGCCACAGAACACCATGAAAGGACAAGATCTGAGTCTAGAAGAAGGAAGACTTTCATGTCAAGGCACAGAAAAAAATTCAATATAATCATAGCAGAAAATGTCCCAGATGTGGGGGGAAGGTGCCTATCTACATAAAAGAAACATTTAGAAGACCAAATAGATAAGAAAATAAACTCCCCACATAATATTACAGTTAAAACACTAAGTATACAGGACTAGAACATATCTTTGAAAGCCACAAGAAACAAATACCAAGTCTTGTGTAAAAGCAGGTAACTGGAGGAATGAAAATGTTCTAAAGAAACACTGTGTCCCTTGCTTTGGTGATCATACCATTGACATAAGGTAAACCAATGATTTGGATTTTCAACCCAGGTATCACAAGCTGGTAGAAGGGAAAGGCTGAAGTCTAGTGCCAGCCAGAGTGGGAATCTTGTCTCCCAGGAAACTGAGGGTTTGTCACCTTGCAGGAGAGATTAGAGATGAGATAATAACGGGACCACAATCAATCACTTGACTGGAGGCACTTAGCTGTACATAACTAAGACACTCTGCTAAACATAAACCTCCTGTCGGGGTCTCAGAGATGGACTGGGATGGTAATGAGGGGAGAGTGTGTCACCAAATCTCTGTCTCTTTCCTCAAGGCATTGAATAAATTTTTAATTTTTAAAATTATTTTGCAATTATTTCACTATAAAATCAGCTCATTTTTAATTTTATACCATTTGATTAAAATGTAATTACATTGTTTTCCCTCTCCCCTTTTACCCCTCCAACCCCTCCTAAGTCTCCTCCCTCCAACTCCTTCCTAGTCTTCCACATTCTCTTCCTTGATTACTATTATTACATATATGTGAATATGTGTTTATGTACATGTATGCACAAATACATAAATACAATGTGCTAAGCCCATTTTTGTTGTTTGTTTGGTTTCAAGACTGATCATTTAGTATGGGACAATCAATTGGGGCTTATCCCTGGGAGAGATTAACTTGCCCTCTCTCAAGAGTCACCATTGCCTGTAGATCCTTGTCCAGGGCTATGATCTCATGAGATGTACCCCTTTCAGTATTAGTGTGTGTCTTGATATTTCCACTGCTAAAACCTTGTTTATGTAGCCATTTGTAGGAAAGACTGTTGTCTTTGGCTCTTACAATATTTTCTGCCTCTATTCTGGGTGGTTCCCTGAGCTGCAAATGCAGGAGCTGTGGTATAGACGCACTGGGGCTGAGCTTCCTACAATCAATTGATCTCTGCATTGTGTCTACTTGTGCTTTTCTGTGGTCTCCATTTGCTGGAAAAAGAAGCTTCTTTGATGAGGGCTGATAGTTACACTTCTATGTGGGTGTAAGGAAAAGATTCAGAATGGAGTTAGGAATTATGCTAGTCTAGCAAAGTGGTGGTAGTAGGTTCTCTTCTAAGTTATATGACCTCATTAGCCCTGGGAAGCTCAGGTTCCAGTACCATACATGATTTTTCTCCTGTTGACTTCATGTCTCAGAACCCGTGTAATTAGCTAATTATGTTCTATGCATATCTTTTTAACACAGCACTAACGAAGGTGGAGACAGGAGGATCTTTGTAGCTTGTTAGTTTCCAGACTAGTGTAAAAAGTACAAGCTCCAGGTTCAGGTTCTAGCCTCAGAGAAATAAGGCAGAGACTAATATGGAAGGACATCTGACACCCTCCTCTGTTCTGCACACACACACACACACACACACACACACACACACGTACACAAAATAAAATAAATAAGTGTAAAAAGCTCTAAGGTTCAACTAAGGGACATTTGCACCACCAAATAAGTGTTTACTATTGTCTCGAAGACATAAGAAGACAGATGCCACAATAATTGGAGAAGAGCTATGAAGTCCATGATTGACGTGACGTGATAGGTGAGAGAAAGCCAACTCACGCCAATGAAATTTCCCCAATTTGGTGAAAACAAAAATAGGAATAGAATCTATCTCCTTGCAAATAGATAAGGAGAACAGGTTAGTGAGGTTGCAGGAGAAACCCCATCTGCTCTAGGATTCAGACCCCAAGGAATAAGAGTAATAAATCAGAAGTTGAAAATAGGAAAAAAAAAACCCAGTATTTCTTTCTGAAGTTGACAAAAAGACTGCCACCCAGTGTCTGGTTGAAATATTTGAGGGTTCAATAAGCAGAACTGTAACACGTTGTTGTCAGCTCCTCTGAGACAGGAACCATACCGACCTCTCACTACTTCAGTAGAGGGCAGTATAACACCATTTTCTGAAGCACATGCATATAGGACATTACTACTGAAAGAGAGAAAAAATACAGTGTTTTGGGATAACACTAATTTTTAACTAGAGATTAGAACAAAGGGATCTTGAAGAGGATAATACAAACCAGCTAGATAGACATAAAGGATGCTGAGAGAAATTCATATCTCAAAAATCCCAGGGATCCCAACACTAAGGAGTTAGAGGCAGGAGAATAAGAAGTTCAAGGTCATCCTCACCTACACAGAGAGTTCTAGGCCAGCTTGGACCATGAGAAACCTTGTCTCAAAAACCAGTCATGACTATACACAGATTAGCAAACACTTGTCATAAGAAGCAGATGCCATAATAATTGGAGAAGAGCTATGAAGTCCATGATTGACATGACATGATAGGTGAGAGAAAGCCAACTCACGCCAATGAAATTTCCCCAATTTGGTGAAAGTATTTAGCAATTGTATACACATGAATGACTTTGGCCAGACAAGAACCATTTTAGTGAAAGCAAGGCCAAGGCTCTCCTTCCTTCTTTTCTTCTTGCTCTTCCTTCCCTCTCTAACCCTAGCGAAAACTTCTTAACCACTTAAGATGAAGATGAATGAGTATTGCAGCTTCACTGAAGAACAAAGTGTGAGGGTTAAGCTTCATTATCAACTTGGCTGGATTTATAATTACCCAAAAGACATACTACTGGAGGTGTCTGTGAGGGCATTTCCTGAGAACATCAGCTAGGAAGGGACATCTGCCAGCACCATCCCATGAGTGGGGGCCCTAGATTGAAAAGAGGGGAGGAAAAGCTAGATTGGCCTCCCTTTCCCAACTTCCTGATCAGCCACAATATGAACAAGTAGCTGCCTCACACTCCCATCACTACAGAGCCACACCACCATGCTTTCCTTACCATGATGGGTTGTGTCTTAGTCAATGTTCCTTTGCTGTGAAGAGATGCTATCACCATGGCAACTCTTAATAAAGGGAAGCATTTAATTACAGTGTCTTAGTTAGGGTTTCTATTGCTGTGAAGAAACACACCATGACCATGGTGATTTTTATAAAGAAAACATTTAATTGGAGTGGCTAGCTTATAGTTTCAGAGGTTCAGCCCCTATCATCACGACGGGGAGCATGGTGCCATGTAGGCAGATGTAGTGATGGAGTAATAGTTGAGAGTCCTACATCCTGCAGGAAACAGCCAACTGGGACACTGGATGGTGTCCTGAGAGTAGGAAACCTCAGAGTCCACCCCACAGTGACACACTTTCTCACACAATGCCATACCCACTCCAGAAAAGCCACACTTCCTACTTCCTATGAGATTACGGCTGCCAATTACATTCAAATTACCAGATCGGGCTTGATTATACTTTCAGAGGTTTAGTCCATTATCAGTGTGGCAGGAGGCATAGTGGCATGAAGGCAGAAATGGTTGTTGGGAGTTTTAAGTCTTGTTCCATAGGCAGTATGGCATGGGTTTTTAAAAACTTCAAAGTCCACCTCCAGTGACATACTTCCTTCAACAAGACCATACCTCTAACCTTTTCAAATAGTGCCATTTCCCTGGCAGCCAAGCATTAAATCTTGAGCCTATGAGAGTCATTATTATTCAAACCACCACATTTCACTCCCTGGCCCTCCATAGACTTGTAGTCATATCATAATGCAAAAATGCATTTAGCCCAACTTCAAAAGTCCCCATAGTCTATCACAGTTGCCATGCTGTTTAAAAGTCTAAAGTCTTTTTGGAGACTCACACCAATCTTGTAACTGTAACCCCCTATAAAATCAAAATGAGAAAACAGATGATATTCTTCCAATATACAATGGCACAGAATATATATTACAATTCTAAAAGGGAGCAAAGGGAGTATAATGAGGAAACACTGGACCAAAGCAAGACCTAAAACCAGCTGGGCAAGTTCCAAATTCTGCATCTCCATGTCTAATGTCAAAGTGCTCTTCAGATCTCCATTTCCTTCCAGCTTTGTTGACTGCAACACACTTCTCTCTCTCTTGGGCTCATTCCACACATGGTTTGCAGCTTTCCTTAGCAGATATCTCACAACTCTGGCATTCCCAACATCTTGGGGTTTCCAGCACAATCCATGTGGTGTAGGAGGTTCTTCTGTATTTCTGTTGCTTTCATTGGTTGAATAAAGAGACTGCCTTGGCCTTTTGATAGGGCAGCCCTTAGACAGGTGGGGAAAAGAGAACAGAAGGCTGTGAGGAAGACACAGACAGGCAGCCACCATGATTCTCCTGCCTGAGACTGATGCTGGTTAGAAGCTTTCCCGGTAAGCCATGACCATGCGGTGACACACAGATTATTAAAAATGGGTTGAATCAAGATGTGAGAGTTAGCTAATAAGAGGCTAGAGATAATGGGCCAGGCAGTAATTTAATTAATACAATTTCTGTGTGGTTATTTCGGGTATAAGCTAGCCATGTGACCGGGAGCCAGGTGGCAGGACACAGCCAAGGGTGGCTGGGATGACAAGCAGCCCCCTCCTCTCATTACTACATCCATGCTTAAACTTCACACTTTTACCCAATGGCCTCTCTAGACCTCCATGCAGAGACACCCTGATACATGCCTGACCTCAGCAACATTTCTTAGCATGGGGGGGGGAGATTCTACAACCCCTTTCTTGTGTCCTTGTCTCTAATGCCAGAACCACATGAGCAAAGCTGGCAAGTTCTGTTGCTTGCTGGGCCTGGAACATGCCTCCCTCATTCAATCACATCCATATCAGTTTTCAACAGCTGATCCTGTCACCACTTAAGATTTTCTTTAATTCCTTGTCACAACTTGGACACTTAGCTTGGTGAAGCCATACCCTGAGATCACCACTCCCTTTATTCCATTTAGCATCAGACTTTTCTTTAAACTTTTTATCTCTTTGAACATTGGACTTAGCTCTATTACACTTCCTAGTGTTCCCTTTCTTCTTAAATTGTACATTTTAAAATTTCTTCTTTTCCATCTTGTTCCTTTTCACTATAGATCTGCATGAGAGTGACCACATGTCAGAGCTGATATGAGACTGTCTTGAAATCTCCTCTACCAATGCCATTAAGATAAAGATCTTCAATTTAGCTTCAGGCATATTTTTTTGAGAAGGGCAGAAAGCAGCAATATTCTTTACAAAAATATCAAGAATGACCAGTCTCTAGGCCATTTACTAATATTCTTCCCTTCTAAAACCTCTTGAGCCAGGCCATCATAATCTACATTCCTCTTGGCACCACTGTCTTCTACATATCTACTATTATGGTTCATTAAGCTCCACTTAAAGCACTCAACTGTTTTCCTAGTCCAAAGTCCACATTATACCAAAGAAACAGCAAGGCCAGGCCTGTCACAATACCTTGCTTCCTGGTACCAACTTCTGTCTTAGCATTTTACTGCTGTGAAGAGAGACACCCATGTCAACTCTTACAAAGGAGAACACTTAATTGTGGCTTATTTACAGTTTCAGAGGCTTAGTTAATTATTCTCATGGTAGGGAGCATGGTGGCACACAGGCAAACATAGTTGCTGGGAGCTCTATATCTGGATCTGCAGGCAGCAGGAAGAGAAAACCCTGTTCTTGGCTTGGGACTTTTGAAAACCTCAAAGCCCATCTCCAGGGATACACTTCCTCCAATAAGACCACACCTACTAATCCTTTTAAATAGCACCACTCCTTGGTGACCAAGCATTCAAATCTGTGAGCCTATGGGGGCCAATCTCATTCAAACCACCAGAGATCACATCACTTCACACTCCAGCAAGCTAACCTTCTTGATGGTGCGTCTTGCTAGGTAACTGGTCACAGCAAGAAGAAAAAATAAAGTCTGTGAAGTCAGATCTTTGCAACAGTTGGAAAAATGAAGGTATAAACATGAGCTTAGGAAAGAAGGCAGGCATGGCTGTTTTGTGTAAATAAATAGGAGTTTCGATTGTGTCCTGAAGGTTTGTCATTGGGTGATTTTAAGAAGATGAATGATTTGCTCTGTGCCACAAGTTAGAAAGAATATGGTGATGAAGAGAGAGATGTCAAGTGAGGAGACAGCATAAGGCTGTAGGATGGGTCCAGCCTTCATAATGAAGACCTTAACAAAATCAGGGCAATGTCAGGAAGAGAAGGGTCACAATGGGCACAGACGATACTTGTTTGTGTATGGAGATAAGAATGGGGAAAGAAGTATAGTTTCTGGCTTGAGTGATCAAAGCTGTAGGCAGCATGAGGTATAAATTGGGACCTGGAAAATGATAAGTAAAATTCTTGAATATGTCAATATTAAGGAGTCTAAGATGCTGATATGCATTTATGGGGCTCAAAAGAAAGAGTTCTGAATCACATGTTAGGTATACGAATAAATTATGGTCAAGCCATGTAATACATATGTTCATCAAAATTTTCACTTGGAAAGGATATATGAATCGAGATTAAGGAAGAAATCTTCCCCCAAATACCAACATTCAAGGGACAGCAAAGGAAGAAACATGTAAATAAAGTTGATAGAGACCGATTTGCAAAGTGAGAAGAAAGCTAGAACATCTTAAAGAATATTTGTAGAAAATTAGAGGATTTGAAGAACTGAGATGTGCATCTGGTGGGTGGCCAGGAGGGACAACAGTAAGTAGTAGGAAAAGACCAAGAGAAATTCAGACACACTAAACTCTAGTTTGAAAGAAACAGCAGGCTCTGACATAGAACACCAGACAAAACAGCAGGAAAGGGAGAGAATCCTTCCAAATGGGACTACAAGCAGTACCTCCAAGTGCCCCATGTCCTTGTGAGAAAATAAAGCTTAATATGGAAGACCTGTGGCCCATCCAATAAGCTGACACTAAAGAAAGCCCCCTTCCACATTCTAACTTGCTCACTGGTGCCATGAAGGGACATTCTCATGGGAAAGGTTTTATAGTTGAACCTTTGACCAGGGAAAAGAGAAGGACATACCTTTTAAATCTCGAAAACCCATAGACCTCCCCTTTTGAACTGACTCAATGAGTGACTACCTCAAGGATCAGTATGGACCTGAGAAACTGGTTGTGCCTGGGACTCAGATCCAATGACACCAAGTACTAGTTGTGTTGCATTGAGGAAGCCAAGGGCAAAGACATGATGGGAGCTACAGTCCAAACTCTGGTGAGAAGAGAGAGAGCAGTTGAATGAGCATGGTAGTACATACCTTTGACCCTAGCACTTGGAGGCCAGCCTGGTCTACACAGAAAGTTCCACTTTGTCTTTAGGTAGATGGATAGAAGGACGGATAGATGACAGAAAGATGAGAGAGAGAGAGAGAGAGAGAGAGAGAGAGAGAGAGAGAGAGAGAGAGAGAGAGGAGAGATCAATTGTGCATGAAGAACTGAGATGTTGATGATGCCAAATGCAACATAAATGGATGAGATATGATGAGGTCAGGGAGCTGTGTGCATTGGAACACATTTAAATGGTCAATTTATAGAGTGGTGTAGTGAGACTAGTGCCCTGCATCCTAGCCAGAGTAACTCTACTTTGCAGCAAGTCACTGTTTTGGTTCTCTATGGGCCAGATTTCAACCAATAATCCATCGTTCTCAGAGCTGGACAATGTTTTCTGAAACCAACAAGATCTCTGACAAGGGAAGGATGGAGAACATTTATACGTAGTTTAACCAGAACCTAGTTTCATCTGTACAATATGTTATCTGCTCTTGGAGTCACCTCTGCTGCTTTAAAACTGGGTAGCACTGTTAGCAGAAGTATCCTACAATTCTGTCTCAACTTACTATCATATAAAATAAGAGTTTAGCAGCTAGAGGAGTTGGTAACTTTAGGAAAGTGCAGCTGTCCAGTTGTCCGCTGTCCTCTAATTTACCCCTGATAACGCCTTCCACTGGGTGATAATCTTGTATGAGTCACTCTTTGGGCAGATGTTAATTTCACATGCCCCAGGGAAAGTCATGCAAGTCAGAATAAGAAAATAGCCAGGAAGCAGAGAAGAAGTACTATACTGGAAATTTGAGAAATGCAAATTAAACAAAAATATTGTCCCCTTCAAGTTAAAAAAATAACTGAATTAATGGATTCCAATGAGGGTAAAAGTAGTAGGAACCACATATACACAACTGATAGAATTACAAATTTTGCTGTCATTTTGGAAGAAAGTTTCATGTTATCTGAAATTTCAACTATTCATTGCCTTTAGTAATGCATTCTACTTGCAATACACCAAAGAAAAATAAAATAATAGACCTGGAGACATAGCTCAGATGGCAATGTACCTGCCATGTAAGCATGGAGACCTGAGTTTGGACCCTCAGAGCCCACATAAATGCTGCAGTGGCAATGCAGGTCTAAAAACCCAGCCTTTGTGAGAGTAGCCAAGACAGGGGGTCCCTGGAACTCACTGGGATGAGCTAGCTACTAAACTAGCTGAATTGTTAAGTTTCAGGTTCAGTGAAAGGCCCCATCTCAAGAACTAAAAGGAGTGATCAAAGAAGACACCCAATATCAATATCTAGCCTCCATATGCATGTGCACTTACATACAACACACATACATATACACACAGAAAATTTGCCCAAGTACAATCTCACATACAACATTTTTTTTTTTTGTGTGTGTGTGTGTGTGTGTGTGTGTGCTTTGAGACAGGGTATGTCTATATACCTCTGGCAGTTCTGGAACTCATTATATAGACTACGCTGGCCTTGAACTCACAGAGATCCACCTGCCTCACTTGGTGTAGTTTATAATGAAGTTGAAAATGACCTACAAATACCAATCAAAAAGAGGTTAGATAAATAAATTCTTATATAAACAAGAACTTTTAGAGTCCCTCCGGGGGAATATCTCTGATAGATTATTGGGGAACGTTTATAGACAAATCCATTTTACTCCTATTTTTGTTAAAATCCATGTGTGTAGGGAAGGTTGTGTTTAATATGGTTATGTACACATTGAAGCAGCACTGATGGATTTGCATAAAACTAGTTTCTAGCTCAGTATTACACTAGAAAGCCTGAATGAAGTTTTAGCTTTATTGTTACTTGATGTTTTTTACAATAAGCATGTTTTCTTTAAAAATTATTTATTTTATGTATATGGGCATTTCCATGTATGTATGTATGTATGTATACAGCATGCATGACTGGTGCCAATGGAAGTCAGAAAATGGCATAATATCCCCTGTAACTGGTTTTACAGAAGATTCTGAACCATCATGTGGGTGCTGGGAATTGAACTTTGGTCCTCTGCAAGAACAGCAAATGCTCTTAACCACTGAGCAATCTCTCCAGCACCTAAGTATGTGCTCTTAGTCTCATCTGTTACTACACTTCCAAAAGGGGTTTTCACTGGATTTGATAAATCATTAATTTCAAATAAATCATGAGAAAAAACATTATTATGCACTGAATTAAGAAGTAAATAGGTAGAGTATAAGTCTGAATTTGTGAGTTTTTTTCCTGTTTTCTTGTTTTTTGAGACAGGGTTTCTCTGTAGCTTTGGAGCCTGTCCTGGAACTAGCTCTTGTAGACAAGCCTGGCTTCGAACTCACAAAGATCTGCCTGCCTCTGCCTCCGAGTGCTGGGATTAAAGGCGTGTGCCACCACTGCCAGACTTGTGTTTTATTTTTGTTTGTTTGTTTGCTTGCTTTCCAGGGTATGAAGAGGAAGAAAAACGACTTTTGGACCCATCCCCTCATCGTTCATTTCTGTCTTGCCATGCTTCTGGCCTCCATGCAAGGAGTAAGGTTCATGGACAATCCAAGGATGCAAAACCAAGGTAGATCATAGTTTATCTGCTAAAGTTTCTCTCCTACAATACCAGAAACCAAGTCTTAAGATCATCAAGAAGAAAAGAGAGAAAATATTTCCCCAGCAAAAAGGGAAAAAAGGGAGAAATTATGAGAAAAAGTATTTTAAGGAGAGAGATGCCAAACAGAGTGACTAGGAACACAAGACTGAAGGAGCTAGAGACATCACATGACATGTGTGTGCTTTGGGTTCCTGGCTACTTATATAATTGTGTTGGATGAAATTTTGCGTTTTCACCAACATGTTAGAGTCATCCCTTGCTTCCACTACCCATCATATGCCCCTGACACACTCTGGGTCCCAGCTGTGATAACCCAAACCGTCTCCAGAAATCACCAAACGTCCCTTGTAGGGCAAAATTACTCTCAGTAGAGGACTGTGGCATACACTTCTGTGTTAGAATAAAAATGTTGCTGGAATTTCAGGTGTGGTGACAGAGACCTGTAATCTTAGTACTAGAAATGGTGAAGCTGGGATAAGAAGTTCAAGACCAGTCTGGCCTTGAAACCACTTTTTTATTTTTAATCACTGGGGGGTTTTGTGGGGGCTTTTTGTTGTTGTTGTGGGTATTTTTTTAGAACTATTTTTGCTGTTGCATAAAGAAGAATGTTTTTCAGTCATTCAGCCTCACTTAAGACAGCATGACTGTTTAAACAACATGCACTTAATAAAATTGGATAGGCTTTAAAATATTGGTGAAAGCTTCGGTCCACAGCAGAGTTGCTGGCATAACCCTGAAGTGAGGAGAGGAAGGCAATAGTTGGTAGAGCACGCTTCTAAACCCAGGTTTTCTGACTTTCAAGGCTGGCATCCTCATCTCCTCAGCCCTGTCCTGACTTTTTGGAGGCAGCAGATAAAAATCCAAGGTGATCCTTTACTGGTGGTACTCCCCTGGTTCTCTGAGTTGAGTGTGGAGGCTACCTTTGCACCCCCTTCACTTCACCTGATTTATACTGCTGTGTGTCTAACAAACTGTGCTGGCTGGATTTATGTCAACTTCACATAAGCTAGAGTCACCTGAAAGGAGGGAAGCTCAATTGAGGATATGTCTCCATAAGATCTGGCTGTAGGGAATTTTCTAAATTAGTGATTGATGGGAAAGGGGAAAGCCCTTTGTGGGTGGTGCCATTCCAGGGCTGATGGTCCTGGGTTCTATAAGAAAACAGGCTGAGTAAGGTATGAGGAGCAAGCCAGTAAGCAGCACCCCTCCATGGCCTCTGTACCAGCTCCTGCCTCCAGGTTATTGCCCTTTTTGAGGTCCTGTCCTGAAAGCCTTCAGTGATGGACTAATGATGTGGAAATATAAGCCAAACAAACCCTTTCCTCCACAAGTTGCTTTGGTCATGGTTTTTCATTATAACAATGAAACCCTAACTAAAACATAAGCAATCTGACCCAAGAATGGCTTCCTCCAAGGTCACTAGACCTTGACCAGGATTTCACTATTTCCTTGTGGTCTCTTCCATGGCAATAGAGAAAGGATAGTTAGGGACAGGATTCACATTACCAGTCCACCAGTTTTAGAATATCCTCTTCTTGCATTCTAAATCAAAACTAAAGCATACACTCTATTCTGAATGTTTGCGCCCTTTCCATTCATCTGAAGAAATCCTAACCTCATAACTGATGGTATAAGAAAGTGGAACCTGTAAGAGCAGATTAAATCATGAGAGTGCAGTCCTCATCAATAAGATTAATGCCCTTATAAAAGAGGCCTAGAAGATCTCTGACCTTTTACACCATCTAAGACTCAGTGAGAAGGCTTCATCTATGAACACAGAGGTTGGCTTCACCAGACAGCGAATCTAGCATCATCTTGATCTTGTATTTCCCATGCCCCCAAACTGTGAGAAATAAATTTCTATTATATATAAGCTATTCCGTTCACTGCATTTTGCTTTAGAAAGCCAAATAACTTCAATACGCTTAAGTTTTGAGGAAAGGATATTTAACCAATGCTTTTAAAGAATCTGTATAGTAAATAATATTACCAGGACTGGAGAGATGGCTCAGCAGTTAAGAACACCGACTGCTCTTCCAGAGGACTGGGTTCAATTCCCAGCACCCACATGACAACTCACAACTGTCTGTAATTCGAAGATTGGACACATACATACATGCAGGGAAAACAACAATGCACATAAAATAAAAATAAATAAATTATTAGGGGCTGGAGAGATGCCACAGTGGTTAAGAACACTGAATACTCTTCCAGAGAACCTAGGTTCAAGTCCCAGTACCTAAATGTCAGCTCACAGCTATCTATATTCCAAGGACACAATCACACAGATATACATGCAGGCAAAACACCAATGCACATAAAATAAAAAGAAAGAAATTATTTTTTTAAAAAGAGTGCTTATTGCTCTTTTTTTTTTAAAAAAATAACATATCACCTTGGGACTGGGAATGTAGTCCAATGGTAGTCAGAGAGGGGAGAGGGGAGAGATAGATAAAGTGATGGAAAATAGCACAAGGAAAAAGAGGAGAAGATGAGGAAAAGGAGATAGTGATAAAAAAGTAACTCTATAACTTTACCCAAAGAGAGGACTAACATTTGCCCTTAAACTATGAGAAATGATACAGGTCCTGTAAATATCATGCCTGATGGAGCTGTGTATGTCTGCCAGAGATCTGCACCAGCTAGCAAGCAAAATGATTTGACGTAAGGGTTTTGGATCACATACACTATCTGCTCAGACTCCTGAAGGGCTCAACATTGAGACCCAGCCATAAGAATCTAATAATGCCCTCAGGACAGCATCCCAACACTAACTCTAGACTTGATGTGCTCGCCCAATGGACGATGCCTACAGTCACATGTCAAAAAGAGAAGTTAAGGACACAGTCAACAAGACACACAGCAACCTACAGAATGGGAAAAAATGTCACCAACCCCACTTTGGACAGAGGGCTGATCTCTAAAATATAGAAAGAACTAGAAATCAAAATATTGAATAATCCAATTAAAAATGGGGTATGGATCTAAACAGAGAATTCTCAACAGAGGAATCTCTAATGACTGAAAGGCACTTAAGGAACTGCTAAATATCCTTAACCATCAGGGAAATGCAAATCAAAATGACTCTGAGATACCATCTTACACCAGTCAGAATGGCTAAGATCAAAAACACCAATAATAGCTTATGCTGGAGAGGATGTGGAGCAAGGGAAACACTCCTCCATTGCTGGTGGGAGTGTAAACTTGTACAACCCCTTTGGAAATCAGTATGGTGGTTTCTCAAAATCTTGGGAATCAATCTACTTCAAGACCTAGCAATCTTGGGCATATACCCAAAGGATGCAAACCCATATCACAAGGACATTTGCTTGGCTCTGTTCATAGCAGCATTATTTGTCATAGCCAGAACCTGGAAACAACCCAGATGCTCAACTGAAGAATGGGTAAAGAAAATGTGGCACATTTACACAATGGAGTACTACTCAGTGGTTAAAAACAATGACATTTTGAAATTTGCAGGTAAACGGATGGGACTAGAAAAAAACCATCCTGAGTGAGGTAACCGAGACACAGAAAGACAAACATTGTATGTGCTCACACATAAGTGGATATTATACATAAAACACAGGATAACTAGCATACAGTGTACAACCCCAAAGAAGACAGGAAACAAGGAGACCCTTAAGAAAGACATACATGGATCTCCCCAGGAAAGGGAAGTAGACAAGTTCTCCTTGGTAAGTTGGTAGCATGGGGGGAGTGGGGAGGGGAGTAGGAGAGTGGGGAGGAGAAATAGGAACCAGGAAGGAGAACATGAGGGGTCAGGAAGATCAAGTTGGGTAAAGGACAGAAAGGGAGAGCAAGGAAAGAGATACCTTGAAAGAGGAAGCCATTGTGAGGTTAGCAAGAAACCAAGCACTAGGGAAACTCCCAGGAAACCAAAAGGATGACCCCAGCTAAGAATCTAAGCAACAGTGGAGAGGGTACCTAAACTGCCCTTCCCCTACAATCAGATTGATGACTACGTTAATTGTCATCATAGAACTTTCATCTAGAAACTGATGGAAGCAGATGCAGAGATCTACAGCTAAGTACTGTGCTGAACTTCTGGAGTCCAGTTATAGAGAGGGAAGAATGATATTATGAGCAAAGGGGCCAAGACCTTGATGGGGAAACCCACAGAAATAACTGACTTGAGCTAGAGGGAGCTCACTGACCCTGGACTGACAGCTGGGGAACCAGCATAAGACCAAACTAGGCCCTCTGAATGTGGATGACAGTTGTGTGGGTGGGGCAGTCTATAGCGTCACTAACAGTGGAACCAGTATTTATTCCTCGTGCATGATCTGGCTCTTGGGAGTCTATTTCCTATGGAAGAATACCTTGCTCAGCCTAGATACAGGGAGAACGGCCTTGGTCCTGCCTCAAGTGATGTGACAGATTTTGTTGACTCCCCATGGGAGGCCTTACCCTCTCTAAGGAGTGGATGAGGGGTGGGAGGAGTGAGAGGATGAGGGAGAGAAGGAACTGGGATTGGTATATAAAATAAGTTTTTTTTTTTAAAAAAAGAAAAAGTTAAAGTTCTTGGTAAGTTCATGAGCAGAGGGAAATTGGAATATATGTCTTTGGAACCCTCCTGAACTTAGCTCCAGTGTCTCTTCCCTTCAGTAGCCTTAGTCTTTAGTTTATAACCTTGGTTATAAACCAACCTTATTAACCCAAACCACAGTATCAGTTTTCTGTAACTCATGCGAGTCTTTCTATTGAATTATGTAACTTGACTATGGTTTGGGGCAGTCCCTCAACATGTGAGTTAATGTCAGAAATAAGGAAATCTGGAGGGCTGTCCCATAATGTTGCAGTTGGCTAGCTTTCACAAATTTTTGGAGGATGGTAGAGCATAGAAGTGATACCCCTTTCTTACAGAATGAACAGGAGCACAGTCATCAGAGGGGGGGATGTATAACGATGAGGCTAGAGAGTGACTTTCTGTTTTCTGTGTTGGTGGTAGTTTAATATATATATATGAGATAAACCAAACTGCTTCTGAGATGACTAGGAAAATCTATCCTTCCCTGGGCAGTTGACAGGTATTAGGTATCAATAAAGCATTATTGAGGTCTGTTGAAATCATTGCCACTTTATGATAAGTTTATATTGTAAGCACTCTGTCTGACATCTGTTTTGTAAATAAGCAAAGATGTTAAGGATAGAGCAGTTAGACTCCCTAATTGGCAGCTACTCAACTCTCTCTTGCTGTCGAAAAGATAACTAAAACAATCCTGAACAATGAAAGAACTGCTGGAGACCTCACCATTTCTAATTTCACGTTGTACTACAAAGCTACAGTAATAAAAACAGCATGGTATTGGTGTAAAAACAGACACATTGACTAATGGAATCAAATTGAAGACCCAGACATCAACCCACACACCTATGAACATCTGGTTTTGTTTTTTCCTTTTATAAAAAAGCCAGAAATACACACTTAAAAAAAAAAGACAGCATCTTCAACAAATGGTGCTGGTCAGACTGGATCTTTGCATGTAGAAGAATGCAAGGAGATCCATATTTATCACCATGCACAAAACTCAAGTCTAAGTGGATCAAAGACCTCAACATAAAACTAGGCAATTAGACCTGATAGGAGAGAAAAGTAGGGAATTGAACTTGAACTCATTGCCACAGGAGACAACTTTCTGAACAGAACACCAATAGCGCAGATGCCAAGATCAACAATTAATAAATGGGACCTCATGAAATTGAAAAGCTTCTTTAAGGCAAGGAACAACATCATTTGAACAAAGATGCAGATTATAGAATGGGGAAAGATTTTTACCAACTCTACATCTGATAGAGGATTAATATTATATATATATATGTATGCATATATGTATGTATGTATATTTAGCAAAAAAAAACAAATAATACAATTTAAAAATGAGATAAGGATTTAAATAGAGAATTATCCATAGAGGAAATCCAAATGGCTGAAAAACACTTACAGAAATGCTCAACATCCTTAGCCATCAGGGAAATGCAAATCAAATATAATCTACTTTGAGATCCCATCTCACACCTGTCAGAATGGCTAAGTTCAATACTATAAATGACAGTTCATGCTGGTGAGGATGTGAAATAAGAGAAAAATGCATTATTACTAGTGGGAGTACAAATTCATACAGTAACTATGGAAATCAATATGTCAGTTTCTCAGAAAGCTGGAAACCAGCCTACCTCAAAATACAACTATTCTACTCTTGGGCATGTACCAAAAGGATATAGGTAGCTCTATCCTACCACAAGGATACTTACTCAGTCATGTTCATTATTTCTCTATTCATAATAGCTAGAAACTAGAAACAATGAATGGATAAAAAATGTGGTACATTTACATAATGGAGTATTATTCAGCTGTTGTGGAACATTACCTTAACTATGTAAAGATGTGTCACATTTGTTTATGTTGTAGAATATTACTTTAGGCAGATGTGTTACATTTGTTCATGCTGCATTTGTTTAAAGATGTAAAGATGTGCTGCTTTGCTTGCCTAAGGCACCTGATTAGTCTAATAAAAAGCTGAATGGCCAATAACTAGGCCGTAGAAGGATAGGCAGGGATGGCAGGCAGAGAGAATAAGTGGGAAGAGGAATCTATGCTCAAGAGAGGAAGAGAAAAGAGAGAAAAGAATGAGGGAGGCTCCCCGGGGTCAGTTAGCCAGGCAGCTGCCAGCCACCCAGGCATGGAGTAGGACACCCAGAATGAGAGAAAGTTAAAAAGTCATGAGTCAAAATGTACATGAAGAGAACCATGGTAAAATAAGTTATAAGAGCTAGCAAGAAACCAGCCTGAGTCAAAGCTGAGCATTTATAACTATTAATAAGTCTCTGTGCCAGGATTTGGGGGCTGGTGGTCTGAGAAAACCTGCTATACTCAACTGCTTTTTAATTGAGGGAGCCATTTTGGGGCTTGCAAAAAGCTTGGCTTAGAGGGATTACCAGGAATCCACGGGGATGATCCCCAGCTAGGACCTGGGCAGTGGAGGAGAGGGTGCCTGAACTGGCCTTGTCCTGTAGTCAGACTGATGACTATCTTGAATATCACCATAGAACCTTCGTCTGGCGGCGGATGGAGATAGAGACAGAGGCCCACATCGGAGCACTGGACTGAGCTCCCAAGGTCCAGTTGAAAAGTGGAAGGAGGGAGAATATGAGCAAGAAGTCGGGACCACTAGGGGTTGGTCCACTCACTGAGACAGTGTGCTTGAGCTAATGGGAGCTCACCAAATCCAGCCGGACTAGGACTGAACGAGCATGGGATCAAACTGGACCCTCTGAATGTGGCTGACAATTGGGGCAGACTGAGAAGCCAATGATAATGGCACTGAGATTTGTTTCTACTGCATGTATTAGCTTTTTGGGATCCTATTCTATTTGGATGCATGCCTTCCTAAGCCTGGATGGAGGGGGGAGGGCCTTGGACTTCCCACAGGGCAGGGTACCCTGCCCTCTCTTAGGACTGGAGGGGGAGGGGAGGAAGAAGAGGGGAGAGCTGGAGGAAAGTGGGAGGAGGGGAGGAAGTGGAAATTTTGATTGGTATTATTTATAAAGTAATAAAAAATGACAAGAAATCTGGAGGCAAACAGATGGAAATAAAAAACTCATCCTGAGTGATGTAAACCAGACCTAGAGAGATAAATGTGGTATATATTTGCTTATATATGGATATTACTCATTAAATAAATGGTAAGCAACCTATAATATATATACCCAGAGGCGTTAGGAACAGTGAAAGGGACTGGGGGGATACACACACATGGATCTCCATGGGAATCGGAAACAAAATAGATTTTATGGGTGGACTAGGGTAATAGGGTGAAGGATGGGAAGATCAGGTGGAAAGGTGAGGAGAGACAGGGTTGAGGGAGGGAATGCAGGGAGAGACAGCTAGAATTGAGGGTGGTATAGCAACCTAGTGCAGTGGAAACTTCCTAAAATATATGAAGACAATCCTAATGAAGTCTCCAAATAATGAGGGAAATACCAGGTCTTGTCACCGAATGAAGTTGCCAGTACCAGGACTGGCTTATATCCAACGGAGTGTTGGCCCAACAGGGTCCCATGGAAGTCTCTAAACAACCCAGGCTGTTATGGAGACAATGGGCTGCTCTCTCCAAACAGACAGCAGGGCAGCATTGCTGAAGACAGCACCCATGCAACTCATTGCCTACATAAAACCTGCACCGGCATGTTCTTGTGTCTTTGGTATGGGAAGGCACTCTGCAGGCTACTAAAAGAGAACCATAAACACCAATGCAGCTGTGGAACCTTTGATCTATAATCTGTCCGGCCTGTAAAATATTGGGGTAATGGTGGCACTAAGCTTGTGGGGGTTAATCAACCAATGTCTAATTTGATTTAAGGCCCACTCTATAAAATGGAACCCATACCTGACACTGCTTGGGTCTATAAAGAAAGAAAAAGCAACAATAAAATCACTGCTAATGATATTCTGCTATACTCATAAATTGGTGCCTTATTCAGCCATCATCAGGCAAGCCTCTTCCTATAGTAGATGAGAACAAATACAGAGACCCACAGTCAGATATTATGTAAAGAGAGAAACCTTGGAGCGCACAGCTCTAATTGGGATGGCTCCGTCAAATTCCTCTCCTCAAAGCTCAGGGAAGCAGCAGAAGAGGCGGCGGGAGTATGGGAGCCAGAAGGGATGGTGGATGCCAGGAAAATAAGTCTCTCTAAATCAACTAAGCAAAGCTCATATGAAATCACAGAGACTGAAGCAGCAAACACAAGATCTGCACAGGTTTGCACCAGGTCCTCTGCATACATAGTATAGCTTTCAGTTTAGTATTTTTATTGGACGTCTGAGTACGTGAGCAAATGGGTCTCTGATTCATGTGGTTTTGTGGTTCTTTTTCTTCTGTTGGTTTGCCTTGTTCAACTTCAATGTAGTAGTTTTTGTTTTATCTTACTATGTTTTATTTTGTTATGTTTTTTAATTCTTTTTTTAAGTTTTATAAAATTTTTATTGATAAATAATTCACGTAGTATACAATTTGCCTGTTTACATCACTTAACAGACATCCAGCATCCTCATAGGCCTGTTATTTTCTAATGAAAGACAGAAAGGAAATGTATCTGGATGGGGTAGGAGGTGTGGAGGCACTTGGAGGAATAGAGGAAGGGGAAACTGCAATCAGGATATATTGTATGAGAAAAGAATTTATTTTTAATATGGGCGGAGGTGGTGAACAGCTGAACACTTAAAAGCTGCTTAGGTAGGAAACAAGAGACACAGGCAGAGAGTGCAGAACACTGACGAAAGGCTGTCGGAGCCAGAATAGGACCCGCAGACCTTCCTTACCAGAAGAACAGAGAACTGTCAGTCTTTAGTGCCAAGAGTCCTGGACCCCAGACTGAGAACTCTAACACTGACTGCTGTCAAGAAGCAAATCAAGAGCCTTGGTCCTTCCTCAAAGCAATGTGCCTTACCCTCTCTGAGGAGTGGATGGTGGGGGAGTGGGGTGGGGAGGAAGGTGGAGGGAATGGGAGGAGGGGAGAGTGGGAACTGGGATTGGTATGTAAAGTGAAAAAAGATAGTTGTTTTCTTTTTTTTTTAAAAATACTGTTCTTGGTGGAGTAAAACACACATATATGCATGTGTATACACATATATTCTCCAGCATATCTACATCCATTCATTGCTTACATATATATGTAATATAAATTTTTATATAAGTGATAAAATTTTGCTTTTGCTTTAAGACACTGTGTCTTCTAGCATGGAAAATGAAGTGAGAGCAAAAAAACATGTCCTATCATACATATTCTTTGTATTGAACGTATTTCTACTGTGGTATAGGGTATTAAAGATTTGGCTGTTAAAAAAAAAGGGCATGGTGCCCTGCCCTGTTGGAAGTCCAAGGCCCACCCCCATCCCTCCCGGCCTAGGAAGGCGTGCATTCAAAAAGACACGGTTCTCAAAAAGATAATACATGCAGAAGAGATAGGTCCTGGTGTCATTGTTGATGGGTTCTCCATCTGCCAACTTTCGCCGCCACTTCAGAGAGTCTGGTTTGATCATATGCTCATTCAGTCCCAGTCCAGCTGGATTGGTGCGCTCCCATTAGTTCAGGCACACTGTCTCAGTAGGTGGACCAGCCCCTCACGGTCCTAACTTCCTAACTCATCTTCTCCCACCTTCTGCTCTTCAACTGCACCTTGGGGGCTCAATCCATTGCTCTGATGTGAATGTGGGTC